>BQNB010009148.1:9721-87644 GCA_026074375.1 Tanacetum coccineum
CATCCTTTTGATTAGATATTTGTTTGCTACCCTATTTGATTGACTCAGGATCATTTGAATTCATTTGATGTACGTTTTATTCGATAATTGAAAATGCGTTGAATTAGATAATCGATGTACAATTACCCATATGGCATTGTGCCCTTTTCTAAATTTTAGATAACTTAGGAACTTTGTAATATGATCTCATTTCTATATTAGGATATCAACAGATTTTAAGTTACCACAAGTTTTTTGATGTCTGGCATTCATTCGTAAATGAGTCAGATATACCTCGACATAGTATCCAATTGATTTCTCCATTTTAGACCACTAATATAACGATTTCCAGTTATTAAATGTCTTAGTGCTGCCTAGATGAGTTGAGTACTTGAAGTTATAAGCTTCATCTGATAATAATTTCCAAGCATTATCAAGCATTGTCACCCAGATTCTATCCTTGAACCTTTTATTTATTTGATCATCAACTTCAACTAGTCATACTTGCTGACTACATGCCCTTCCTTGATGCTTTCACTTCATCAGAATTTCCCAAAATTTCTCTCATACCGACTATGAGACTCGTAGCGATGTGTATTCTTATTGTTTAAATGCTGATTGGTCCTACTCTTTATTTTTGGATTATGACGACAACAACTACATTTACTCTTCGTGGTCGATAGAGGATATCACCCTCGTAACACTTTACTGACCCCATTCACTTTATTCGTCTCAGTGTGAGATCTTTCCTGTGAAAAACGTATACAAGGCTCTTGTGGTCTGTGTAAATAAGACACTATGTACCCTACAAGTATTGTCTCAAAAATTTCAATGCAAGTTTACGACTACCAAAACAAAGGCGTGAGTTGGATATCTCTTCTTATTATCTTCTATCGCCTTGATGAATAACGAATCACCTTCTTTCGTTACATCAGTGCACAACCAAGACCTTTCTTGGTGCGTCGCAAATTACAACAAAACCCTCTGTGTCTACAGGATCTATCTAAACCCCATCACTACTTACTACATGGCTTAAGGAGCATACTAAGAACATACACACCACCTTTCTAGCAACTCTTGCAATTACTTCATCAGTTCTTGTATCCATGGTGTATCCATTCGATCACGTGTTATCCCTGAAAACTCATCATGAAATTCAGCAGAACATCTCTTCTTGATAAGCACATCCAGAATCTCTTTCTTTTTCATTCTTTGCCGTTATCACATACGCCAAATGAGCTAAACAACCTTTCTTCACACATTAGGTAACCTTCATAACGTATATTATCCCTAAATTACTAATTCTTCAATCTTCGTAGACGGCAATCGTTCCTTCTTTAAAAAATGTAGCCTTGATAATCTTTCTATCACAGATGACTCTTACCTCAACGTTTGGCCAACAATTCCATACCCATTTACCACAACCATTCCACCTAACTTAATGGGAACTAAATTCACAAAATAAAAATAAAAATCAGCTATAATTCCTTTAATGATCAAATGTTCTCTATCCATGAATTCTATAATCGGGGCTCTACCTAATCTCTTAGAGTTACGATTTATAATAGCTAATACACCCATAGACACAAATCACCTAATTGGCATCTAATTGAAGCATAAGCAAGTATGTTATTATGAGATCTTCAGGTAATCATAATAACAAAGCTTAAGGAGTTTTGAGCATCATGCCAGGCTTACCTTAGACGACCGTCATGGGACATTTTGATTTGTTTGGCATTGGATATTGCATCTTAATTATTTATGTTTGATTTTTGGTATTTGACCTGAGTTATGGGTTTTGTTTTATGACTTTGTGACTATGTTTGTCGTGGTAATGACTATCCACGATACAAGTCTCCACTTGTATCAGGAGTAGTTATGACATATTTATGTTGGATTTTTCATTTAATGAATTCTTTATATTATAAACAACGATTGCATCTTTCTAGTTTCAAACATTCTTTAAAAATATCATACTTTAGAGTATTCATACCTAAGACGTGCATATCATGATCCCCGGTAGTATCTTGTTATATGTATTTTTACTATCATGAACTCTTTTATGATTTCTATTTGTGGAATTATTATTTTTGATGCTTGCATGATGCTTAACATCTTTATGACTTGGTATGTTATCCTTTTAGGACCCTTAATTGCTCTTGTTTATGTTTTAAGTGTTTGCATGCTAAGTGACTTGGGTTGTGGCTGTAAAACTAGGTTCTGCCCATTTTTTAGGGTCTCGCGGATTGACGGATCCAAGGATGGTGGATCCGTCTGTGCTTTTGGTAGATCCGTCCTTCACCAGACGCCAAAATTCAAAATTTCTTGATTTTTAACTTTTAACACTTTATCTATTAGTTATGCTACTTGATCATAAACATGATTATAAACCTTAAGATAAAACGCTATTCTCATATGTCTATTTTTTGTTACATACATAGGAATCATCGTCATTATGTATATGTGCGCTTGTCTACTAACTTTGTTTTGTAGTACGCCTCCATAACTCGATTCTTTGGTCCCCCAAACAAGGGGGAGCTTCCGTCAAGCATTTATAAAGTGCATCTTATATACACCTAGTTGTATATACTCGTCCAACGAAGAATCTAGTTTTTCACTAACCTTATTTGTAGGGTTTCGATCATACCTTGACGCCTCACATAAGGGGGAGCATTTGTTCAGGAAGAAGTTTGCATGCATTCATCATTTTCTTTTGCATTCGCCAAGATGGTCTAACATAGCCTATCCCCATGTGTCGTCTGCTATGTGTATCTTCTACATCATATATTTCTCCCATTTCTTCATTATATATATTTATATTATGTAGCACAAAACTAACCCTTGATGTAGGCTAAGTTTTTGTAACAAATTTGTCCATAGATTCGTTAGTAACCAAGGTCAATAATCATAGGAGTGCAATAAGCTAGGGGGAGCTCGCTGGTATCTAAGTAGACAGCATGGAGTTTTAAACAAGGATGGTAGAAGTATAACTTCACTAGGGATGATGCAAGCTCGCCTTTTTGGGGAGAAGGAAGTTAAACGGGTATTGCAGTGAAGACACCTTTTTGTTTTGACAAAAGGGAAAAAATGAAGTGTAAACAAGTAACTTTTAAATTTTACTATATGTTACGGTTTACATATTTGTCATCATCAAAAAAGGGAAGATTGTTAGTGCCAATATTACGATATTTAAACTAAACAGTCCCTTAGGTTTTAATAATGACAAACAAGTAACTTTTATACATAACGTAAAATGCGCAAGTTACTCGTGACCACAACTCATCAACGCATAGAGATATCAACACCTCTTGACGTCTCGAGTAACTCACGCGTTAACACAAGTACAAATATGTTTGTTAAGTTGCATTATGACAAACTATTGAGAATGTTTAAAATACTTTTTAGAGTCATTAAGTATTTTCTATCACTTAAATAAATGATTTGCAAGCTATCTTTTATTTAACAAGTAATTTATCATATTGGATAATAGGACAAAATGATTAGTAATAAGGACAAAACTAATTATTTTTGTCTCGCCATTTATTATAATGAATCTTCCATAATCTAACCAAATAAACATATTTCACCATTTATGATAATAAAGTTTGTTAACCTTCTAGAAGCTTGTACTTAAACTAATATTTAAGTGCAATTAGGAGATTTGATAAGATATTTGGTTAACCACAAAATGACAAAAATAATGGCTATTGCAGCCGACTAATCCACCTAACACAAGTACGGATCCACCATACCCGGATCCGTCGATCCAAGGGTCTGCAAGATTTGAATCAGTTTTTGCATCTATAAATAGAAGCCAAATGTTTATATTTTAAACTAACCTTTTCCATTTTTCTTTCTAGTTTAAACACACATTCTCATGTCTTTAAAACCTTACTAACTCCTGAGCATAATGCTTCTAACTTTCATTTGTTGCAAGCATGATTCCATATGATCAGCCATTCAAGCAAACTTAGAGATCTTGCCATCCTCATCCACCACAAGCACATATACGAAGATCCACCACAAAAAGCTTAAAGTCTTGTCATCTTCATCAACAACATCATGCTTAGTGATCTTGATGTTTAGCTTAGGCATTTATATCCAACGGACACTTATGTCTTGGATCACCGTTTCCATGTATCATAACTATACAACAAAATAGATGTTATTTAGTTTATGTGTTTAGGCCATAAAACAAAAGGTTTGTTATGTTGGGCCATAAAACATAACGGGTTTAGTTTTACCCGAAGAAGGACTCGGTATTTAGCTTTGTACCAGAAAAAGTATAAGCGATGTTAGGTTGGTTCTACCTCAAACTAGGAATCGGTATTTAGCTTTGTATCGGAAAAAATGTAAGCGACGTTGTAAGGTTTTCTCTGCTAAGAAAGGAGATTGTTGATCTTTTTAAAACAACAAGTTAGTTATTAGTGATTCGAGATCATAGTGATATCCAATTAGGCAGTATGCAAGACTCGAACCTTCGCCTTAGGGGATAAACCCTACTCTTTTTTTACTCCTAAAGGAAAACCCTCATGGTGAGGCTCGAACCTAAGACCTCTCGCATGTGGTAACAACCTTCCTAAGGTTACCCTTAGTGGCCATCTGAGCTAGCCCAGATGGTTGGGAGCTTGTTGATCTAGTGAAGTAACTCTCGAGTTGGGTACTCGAGGAGTAGAGTAAGGCGAAAAGGAGCTTCATTACCTGACCACTATAAATTATCGTGTCCGGATTGCATTTCCTTTTACTTATTTTGTAGAAAACTAGAAGGGGGGAGGGTTAAATAGTTTTCTTGTTTTAAGATTTGCTTTTCAAAAATTTGTTATGATCTTATGTGAAGTTTGCACAATATTGATGTTTGGTTAGAGAATAAATGTAATGCAAGAAATTAAAGAGTTAGAGAGAAACAACGAAGACACAAGTGTTTATAGTGGTTCGGCTACAAGGACACCTTCCTTGCCCTAATCCACTCCCTGAGTCACCTACTCAAGAGTTAGTAAACACTAGTCACCAAACTCCTTTCAACTGGCGGAGAAGCCTTACAACGTCACTTACACCTTTTAACGGTACAAAACTAAATACCAGATTCTTCACACGGTAGATTCACACCAATATCACTATACTTGGTTTACAAAGAGGATGAATACAACTATAACTACTATATGATGTACAAGAATCAGATATATGATCTTGATGATGCGAATGGAGAAGCGAAGCAAGATACTTGGAACTTAATCGTCTCAAAGGGGTGTTTGGCAAGTTCTTTCTTGAAGAGAATTACCTACAAATGCTAAAAGAAACTAAACAAGAACTAATGAGAGGAGAATGATCAGTAGATTAGAGTGTTTTGAATTAGAAAAAGATGAGTAAAACATGAGAAATGGCTTGATATTTATAGCTAAAAAACTGCATTGTAGCCCGGTTATGCCGGTTCCATTACAGAAGGGAACCGACCAGTGTTCTTCAATGGAACCGGCCAATAGTAACCAAATCTGGATTTTGATATGAAAAATTTTGAGAGATCATACGTAATCTTGTAAGATTACCCTAAGATATGTTGTATTTGATGATGTCATGAATGGATTAAGTAGTATTTAAATTATTTACTTGTAATTCTAAGCATTTCTAAAAATGGAAAGGTAAGAGTTGATATAACATGTGTGATTTGGGTATTTTACTTCGAAACGGTTTTATTAGTTGTTATTAACAAAACATAGTAAGATCGTAAAATAGAAATAAATGTTTTTATCAGTTTATTTGTATTAACAATCTCCCCGTTTTTGTTGATGACAAAAAATAAAACTTATTGGAAGTAAACTAGCCAAATGACAGAATGATTTATGATAGGATTATGTTAAGTTCCATTTTACTTCCCTTCTCCCCCTTTTTTATCGAAACAAAAAGATGGAATAGATAATTCTAGTTAGAAGAGGAAGAGAGGTAAAAGTAAGATCGAGATGAATCGATGATATGCAGTGATTTCTCCTTGATGGAAGTATCCATTTTTTTGAAAGGATCAAGGCATGACATTTTTTATTGTCATGACGTAAATGCAAGATTGTATTGAGTTGGCTTGAACTGAGATCTAAAACTCCCCCTTACTGGAGGTATCCTCTTTTGAGGAAAACATAAATGCCATGCAATGCTGCAAAACAAATGTGTTAGTTAAGATGGCATGAGCTCCTCCTTGCTTTAGGAGTACCTACAAAACAAATGTGATAGTCCAAAAGATAGAAAATGTTTTTATAGAACTGACAAGGATGGTTTTGTCCCTACATGATGTGCGATAGTCGTAGATACTTCTACACGAAGTTTTACAACTCCCTAGGCAGTGTACCTAATCGTTGCAGTGTAGTATAGGCAAGACTCGGGGGTTGTTATCGTTCTCTATGGGAATAGGTTGGGAAGGCTCGAACAGAGCTTAACCGAGATCTACGGGATTGAAAGGAGATTATTTTTGTATTTTTATATTCTATAGAAAGCAGGTACATCAATAGTTTTGAGAGGTTGGTTGATTAACTAATTAATAAACTAATTATAATCTAAACTACTGGTGATAACTTTATGATAAAATAATGTATATCATTAGATTGCTTCTCCTAATCCTGTTGCCTTGTCACACTCGTGATGATCTGTGTAAGTATTTCCTAAGTCATGAACGAATTACACAAACCCGCCGTCTATTTAATATTCCGTTAAGGCAATGCACAAGTAAGGTAGTATGAAGACTATTACAAGGCTCCTAAGGGACAAGCAAATGGAAAATGAATGAATAGTTTTAAGGCTTATTTCCCGCCTACACTTAAGTTGAACATTGTCCCCAATGTTCTATAGATGTTCCCGTATGAAAGAATAAATGGAAAAGAAAACAAGTAAAAGAAACTAGTACTCCCCTGGTTTGCTCAATAATGGAGAAGAAATATGTGATAACTAGTTAAATCGTCCTCCAAGAATCATCCAATGCAACTTCCTAAGAACTTCCAAGCTTCTTCTTATCAAATATAACCTGTAATCAAAGACAAAAACAACTATACCAAGCATAAAATCGGCGGGATAGATATATACAGCGAGAATTTAGGTTTTTGACTCTATGAAAGCAGTAAAGATAGGATGAGAGTAATGATGTAATCATAGGTTTATGCAGGTTTATAATATAATTACAAATTTTAAATGTTGTGCAAACTATTTTTTGAAAATACTTGAAAATTTTTAAATTTTCCTGTAGCTGGGCTGACGACGCCGTCAGGATATTTTCCTGTAGCTGTAGCTAAGCAAAATTTTCTTTTCGTTTTCTTTGAAAAACTTCCTGCACACGATTATAAAAGTTATTTCCAGTAAGAATTACTGCATGAAACCTGAGATTAGTCAATACAATCATATGACTCGAAACTGACACGAATTAATCTAAACAACTTATTTCTCATGTTTGAATTGGTTCTTAAAAACCGGATATTTCCCCTACACTTATTTTGTTGCAAAATACCTTTGATTGCAATTAAGACGAGGTTAAAACAAAGAAAAGCATGACTACAAAATGATGAATTCAAACATAAAAGAATAAATGAAATGAATTAAAACACAAGACACTCCTAATGTGCAATAAAAATAAACATTGGGTTGCCTCCCAAGAAGCGCTTTTCTTTATTTACGAGTCTTGTAGCTAGACTCGAAGTCACACGTCCTTACGTGACTTCTCCTTCATCATCCATCTCTTTTTCTACTTTGACAAGAGCGGGATGCTCATTTTTGAAGTTTTTGCTCCTCCATCGGTCGAACTTCATTTCCTTTTCCTGGTGAAGTTTTATCCTTTCCTCCTATTCCAAGACTAGCCTATTCACAGTCATAGTGGGGGCTATAGGCCTTATATTGTTCTTAGTCCCTTTCTCGACCTTACAGAGGGATTCATGTATCCTATGGAAACTTATCTTACTCTTTCCAGATCTTAGAGTTATGGTGTCCTTATTAAACTTAATTACGGCCTTAGTCGTTGTCAGGAATGATGTTCCTAAGATAAAGGGCCTCTTTTTATCTTCTTTTATGTCTAAAATCACAAAGTCCATGGGGTATACAAAACCAGCAACATCAACCAATACGTCCTCTGCTATTCCTAAAGGGTAGATATACGAATGGCTAGCTAGGGAAAGTCTAATATTCGTCTCAACGGGCCTTTCATCGGTTAGTTTTATGTAGGTGGAGAGGGGCATGACGTTCACATTGGATCTTTGGTCTACTAAGGCATTCATACGTTTTAGGCCTCCTATGTTACAGGGTATTTCAAAGTTTCCTCCAATGTCCTCCTTCCTTGTTATCCTTTTCTTAAGGATTGCTTCATAGACAGGCCCTTAGGTGACAAAGTATAGGTATTTCCTTTCATTTTTCCTACTCAAACTCCTAACAGGGAGTCATTGAACCTTTGATTATCAACAAGCCCCTCGATTAGCTTTTCATTGAACCTATGCTTCAGGTAATACTCTACAGGCTGAGAGCTGGGTGCCTCCACTCCTTCTCCTTTCTCATCTCTCTTGATTGGTTCGTTTTTGATCCTATTTTTTGCTCCATTCTCTGTCTCGGCTTCTTTTACCGGCATCTCCGTACCCAACCCGTTAGTTTTTTCAATGCCATCGCCGGTTGCTACATCATCTTTGTCACTCTTTTCTTCCTCTCCTCTGGTGTGAGAGATAGAATTTATGTTTTTGGTGACGAGGGATTTTGCCTCTTCTCTGATCAATACTTTTTCAGGAGCCCTGCTAGTTGTGAGTTCCTTAAGAAGCCCAAACATTTCAGCCATCCTATCATTGATCTCTTCTCGATGTTTGAAAATTGCATTCTCAAATCTCTCCATCCTTTTGGTGTGTACTTCCAGGTAGTCCCGTACCCGAGCCTCAAAAATGGTTCCTAAAGCCTGTGGCTGAGGGTTTGGACCGGTACGTTCACAAAAAGTGAAAGCTTGAGGGACGTGCGTTGAGCTATGTCTAGGTGTCGGTCACGACCTCTTTAGTAAGAAATTAATATGTTCTTCAAGCTCAAGAAGTCTTTGGTTAGTGTTTTTAAGGTGCTTTGAGGTGTAGAAATGACCTTTACCAGTTTGACGAAGTTCTTTGAGTCATTCTAGCCCTTATGGTCGTAGAGGATGAGGTTCTCAATGATCTCCTAAGATTCGTCGGCATTCTTGTCGCTGAGTTTGCTGTTGGCAGCGCGGTTAATCTCGCACTTAAGATGAAAGGAGACATGATCGTAAAAATTTGAATTTGAAGCCAACGATCGATGCCATGATGAGGGAATTTTTGTAGTAAGTCCTTGAAACGAGTCCATGCTTCTGAGAGAGATTCTCCTTGATGTTGTTGGTTCATCAGGATATTGTTACGGAGTTTTATGGTCCTTCTTGGTGGAAAGAATTGAGCAAGGAAACGAGTAGTAAGATCCTCCTATGTGGTGATGGATCCTGCTGGAAGACGTTCAAGCCAATTGCTAGCTTGATCGTGAAGGGAAAATTGAAATAAACGCAGGCGCGTTCTTTCCCTATTTTCACCGTCAAGGTCAAGTGAGTCCATAAGTTTTAAGAAATCTTTGAGGTGTTGGTTTGGATCCTCGGAACAAAGTTCATGGAATGAGCATCCGTTTTGCACCAACCAGATGGTGTCGAATTAAAGAGGTACCACATTGTTCCCTACGGGGAGCTCAATGGTATTCCTGTAGCCCTCATGGCTAGGTTTGGAGTAATCTCTAAGAGTACGAATAGAATTCGCGTCTCTCATGGTGGTTGATGAGAATGGATTACGAAACAAATTACACAAAGAAAAGATAGACTACAAGAAAGCTAATATAACGGAAATAAAATCTCACTTGAAAGGATTTAAGCGAGTAGAACTAAGCTAAACTAAGTTCGAAACCTAACTATTTCCCATGCAGCGACGCAAAAAACTTGATGTACGGTAGTCGTAGAGACTTCCACACAAAGTTTTACAACAACCCTGGGCAGTTTACCTAATCGTTGCAGTGTAGTGTAGGCAAGACTCGGGGGTTGTTATCGTTCTCTAGGGGAATAGGTTGGGAAGGCTCAAACAGAGCTTAACCGAGATCTATGGGATTGAAAGGAGATTATTTTTGTATTTTTATATTCTATAGAAAGCATGTAAATCAATGGTTTAAAGAGGTTGGTTAATTAACTAATTAATAAACTAATTATAATCTAAACTACTGGTGATAGCTTTATGAAAAAATAATGTATTTGCTTAATCATGCATTACTCATTAAGCAACGCACAAGTAAGGCAGTATGAAGACTATTACAAGGCCCCTAAGAGTATATTAAATGCAATTGAAATATCTTAAGAGGGATCAACCATATTAGGGGTAAGGTAGTATGAAGACTGTTACCGATGATATCCTTTCTACACACTCGCATTTCCCTAGACGTCTATGCCAATTTAATATCTTATGGCTAGCTTTCTAAAGCCTAACGCGCATATTCATCATAAGAAGCAATAGTAAAAGGATCTATGATCCAACTTTCTTGCAATCATAAGCAAATACAAAGGAGGTTTTAGCCTAACATGTTATAAAGAAAGCAAGAACATAAATCAATCAAACAACACATAGACATATTGAATGATTAAAGATAGATAATCTTACTCGATTAAAACACGAATTAAGGTCAGTTAAAATAGGGGTTTGACGCCTTAAAATTGGCCTAAAAGTAAACAAAATACTTAGGGTTCGGCTCCCCAAAAGTTATACAAAGTTACAAACTTAACACCCTAAATTCTGCTTAATATATATAGAGAAATCGTCACAACGACGTCTAGTTGCTGTCGCGACACCGTCACGAGATAGAATTTTCTAGGTTTGATATGAGTCGGTTACGTCCTGACGCCGTCATCAATTTCCTGACGCCGTCACTAGATAGATCGCGACGGCGTCGCTTTACGCATGTGACGCCGTCTCCACGCTCTGTATGCACAATTCTTCAAGAGATTTAGTGTAGGTCCGTAGTCTGTTTCTTCTCCAAATGAGGCCAAGTCACGTGTATTTCCTCCAAATGCTATCCAAGTGCTAAAAACCTAAAAACAAACAATTAAACACATAATCTGGGCATATTTGCATGTTTTAAGGGGTTAAATGACCCTGAAATAGTGTATAAAATAACACATCATCACTATGATAGAACCGGCTTTGAATAACAAAGGAACTAGCTGTTGTGCACAGTCAAAACTTTGACTTTTCTAAAAAAGAATGGTTAGTTGAAAAGATTATGCAGGAAATAGATAACACAATATAATTTTCTTAAACCATAGCATTACAATTATTCATTATAACATGAATCAAGAGTACAACCGATCTTAATTAATGTTACATAATTATTTTATTCCTAATGCCTTAGTCTAGTAGTTATGAGCAAGAACGTTGAGACGATCAAGAATGTAATTGAGGATGAATCACATTTTGTCATGAAGGTTATCGACAACGACTTGGGTGCGTTGGCAATGTTCGAAAAACATTTCATGGGTGAGCATAGAAAAGGGGTTGTTAGGTCCTATAGGCGGAAGATGTGGTGGAAATTGTGGGAGAGGAAGCTCCATGGCCAAAAGAGGTGGAGGTTGATTTGCCAAACGTTCGATTGATTCGAATGATGGTCGTGGTGAAGGCGGATTTGTGGCTCTAGGAGGTAGGTCTTCTAGAGAGTCAAAGAGTGCATGTGGAGAAGTAGGAGGGGTTGAGAAAATGAACTCAACGGGGTCCAAGCTTATGGTGAGAGGCAAGGAGTGTTTAGAAGCTTGTGTTGGTGCCGGTGGAGGTGAGGTCAACGGAGGTAGAGATGACTTTGGGGTGAGCAAAAGTTTGCTTGGTGAAATTCCCGAAGTTGTGATTGGTGAAAGTGATGGAGAGACATTTGGAGATGATAGAGGAGCCGTTTGGTAATCGGTTGGAGGTGATAGAGCTTGGTATGGAGGTGATGACGGATGAGGGTTGCTAAAGCAACAAGGTCAAACGCTAATCCTAGCGGTACGTTTGAGGTTATTTACAGGTTTCTTTTATTTGTTTGACTTAAGCATTGTTAGTTTTCTTGAAATAGATTATGAGAGGGAGTGTTTGGAACAAGCTCCTTTTATAGTGTATTTATTTGAATGAATGAATGTTTTACTTGATATTTTGGTGAAAATCTAATCATTAAATATGCCTAAAGTCAAATCCTAAAGCCTAAGATCAGATATAGTTAATTTGGAGGGAATTGGTTTTGGTAAGAGCTTAAAATTTGTATTTTAAAATGATGCACATTGTTGCCGGTTCTTCGGTTCCATTTGTAGAATGGAACCAGATTTGATTTTCAAAGGGATTGGCGACAACAGGTGTTGTAGAAAACACTTTTTAGTGTGTGCCTATATGCGACAATGTGGAGGTGCGGTTATCTCGACTCAAATTAATAGTATATATATGAGATAACCCTAAGTCTCCTTGGTTTAATGTTGCTGCGATTGAATGTACCCATAATATACACATTAATTATGCATTCCTTTAGCATTCAAGAGGCATGTTATGATGCATGAAAACGTTTTTATTTTTATATTAAGCAATGCAAGAAAAAAAAATTATTTTGTAAATGTCCTAGTTTGTGAGATTTTTTTTTTTAAATTTATCTTTTGAGATTTTTATAGAATAAGATTCTCATGATGCAAGTGCATATAGTAGATATATACTAATAGTAGAATGCTTGAAAATCCTCGAAAGTTTTATGTGCAAGAAATAGAAGCCTAGACTCAGAGAGAAAGAGTATAGATACATACCTTTGTGTATTTTAGGTGTTGGGTTCCATGAGATCGAGACCTAGTCTAAGAAGGTTAAAAGGATCTCTTTGAGGGGTTTAGTTAGAATATCGGCTATGTTGTCCTCGAAGGAGACCTTCTCAATTGAGATGTTCCCTTTTTGGATATTGTCACGAAGGAAGTGATGACGGATTTCAATATGTTTTGTACGAGAATGGAGAACGGGATTTTTACTTAGGTCGATGGCACCTTTATTGTCACAAAGGATGGGTATATCATCTAGGACTATTGTATAGTCAACTAACGCTTGTTTCATCCATAAAGCTTGTTGGAAAGCTTTTCCGGTGAAAACATATTCGGCTTTGGTGGTGAAAATAGCTAGGGCGGTTTGCTTCTTGGAGAACCACGATGTGAGGAAACATCCCATGTATGTGCACATACCGTTTGTGCTTTTGCGATCGACATAGTCTCTCGCATGATCAGAGTCGGTATAAATAATGGTTTCTACTCCTGTTCCTTTGGGATACCATAATCCTAAATGAGTTGTTCCCTTAATGTATATAAAGATCCTTTTTAACACTTCTAGATGAGAGGTTTTAAGAACTTCTTGAAAACACTAAACATGATATCCGACCGACTAGCCGTTAGGTAGAGAAGACTACCAATCATGCCACGATGCTTTTTGTTTTCAACGAATTCCCCATCTTTGTCCCTGGTGAGTTTGGTTTTAGATGACATAGGAGTTTTGATTGGTTTAGAGTCTTCTAGATCGAATTTCTTGAGCATTTCCTTGATGTATTTGGATTGGTTAAAAAAGATGCCATCTTCTAGTTGTTCGATTTGTAACCAAAGGAAGAAGTTCAATTCACCCATCATGCTTATTTCAAACTCGTCGTACATGATTTTTGAAAAATCATCACAAAGGTCTTGACAAGTTGATCCGAAGATGATGTCGTCCACGTAGATTTGGACAATGATGATATGTGAATCCTTTTTCTTGGTAAATAGAGTGTTATCTACCAAGTCCATGGTGTATATATGGTCAAGGAGAAAGGCCTTGATTTTATCATACCAAGCTTTGGGTGATTGTTTAAAACCATAAAGAGCCTTTTTAAGTTTAAAGACATGGTTGGGTTTTAAAAAGTCAAAAAAGCCGGGAGGTTGAGCAGCATAGACTTCTTCATTTATAAAACCGTTTAGGAAATCACTTTTGACATCCATTTGAAAAGGTTTGAAGTCATGTGTACAAGCATAAGTAAGGAGGATTCTTATAGATTATAATCTTGCTACAGGAGCATAGGTTTCATCAAAATCTATTCCTTCTTGTTGGTTGTATCCTTGTGCAACAAGCCTAGCTTTGTTTCTAGATACGACACCATTTTCATCTAATTTATTTTTAAAGACCCATTTAGTACCTATTATGGTTTGGTTATCGGGAGGAGGAACAAGACTCCAAACATCGTTTATTTTGAATTGGTTTAATTCTTCTTGCATAGCCATAGTCCAACTTTCATCTTGTATGGCTTCTTTGACATTTTTAGGTTCTATAGATGATACGAAACAAAATAAGTTACTTTGAGTTTAGAATTGAGATCTTATGGTTCTTTCATTAAGCTTACCTATGACCGAATCTTTGGGATGGTCTTTGGTTTCCTTGATGTTAACAATTTCTTTGTTTAATGGTTTATTTTCCTTTATTTTAATGTCTTATATTTGGTTTTCTATGATTTGATTTTCTATTATATCATCATCTACTAAAGGTGATGACTTTGGAGGTGGACTTTCATCGAATCTCACATTTAGATATTCTTTGACCCTCATAGTTTCTTTATTAAGAATTACATATGCTTTACTATTAGGGGGGTAACCAAGAAATATGCCTTCGGTAGATTTGGGGTTATATTTGGTGAGATAGTCCTTGGTATTAAGAATGAAATATTTGCTACCGAAAACCTTAAAATATTCTAAGGAGGGCTTTTTACATTTGAAAAGCTCATAAGGAGCTTTTCCTAAGAAAGGTGTAATTAAGATCCTATTCAAGATATATGTGGAGGTTTCGACGACATTACACCAAAAGTTTTGAGGGATTGATTGTTCATTAAGCATAGTTCTACTCATTTCTTGTAAAGTACATTTTTTTACCTTCAACTACCCCATTTGATTATGGAGTACGAGGAGCTGAAAAGTTGTAAGTGATACCATTAGCATAACAAAATGCTCCAAATTGCACTTTATTATTAAATTCCCGGCCATGATCTGAGCAGATTGAGATAATAGGACAACCCTTTTGTACTTGTATCTTTTTACTCAAAATTTCAAAGTGATCAAAAGCTTCATTTTTGTGTTTTAAAATCTTGTCCAAGTGTATCTTGAGTAGCCATCGACAATGACCAAAGTGTAGAAGTTACCTCTATAACTTTGGACAGCCGATGGGCCAAACAAGTCCATATAAAGAAGTTCTAGACACTTAGTTGTTGAAACCATGTTTTTAGCCTTATGGCTTGAGTGTACTTGTTTTCCAATGTTGCAAACGTCACAAAAATGATTTTTAAAATTTAGTTTAGGCAAGTTCCTAACAAGCTCTTTAGATGACAGCGATTGAATAAGTCGCATATTGACATGACCCAATCTCTGATGACTTAAGGTCAAAGTATCATCTATTAATGTTAGACAAAGACTATCTTTGGGAGAGTTTCCCATTTTCATTATATAAAGAACATTTTTCCTAATCCCTCTTCCTATGGTAATGCCGTTTTTAAGTATTTCACTACCAGTCTCACTAAATAGTACTTTGCATTTTTATCACATATTTGTTCTATACTAAGTAAGTTAAAGCTAAAATTTTATACATGGCTAACATCATGAATAGTAAAAGAGTTATGAGAGATTGTACCTTTTCCGACGATTATGCTTTTTGTGTTACTTCTAAACACTACATTACCTTCGTTTATAGCCTTATAGGACGGGAAAATATCTTTGTTGCCCGTCATATGCCTTGAACATCCATTGTCTTTGATCTATTCATCCAGTTCTAGCTTGACTTTTATTTGAACCTAAAATCATAAAACAACTCAAGCATTTGGTCCCCAATATCTCATGGGCCCGTTGGCGTTATACATGCCATTTGGTTGGTTCATGTATGGGTATGGAGGGCAAGAACCCCATGGACCAAAGTTGGGGGTTTTAGTCAATTAGGGTTAGTTAAAAGTGAAAAGATTCATTTTAGGTTTATCTTTGATAATTTAGGTTTTTAGACACCGTGTAGGGTTCCCGTTTTGCGTCTTTTGTTAAAATTTATCTTGTCTTAAGTGTTTTTAAGATTTTGTCTTAGTTTTCCCGTAGTTTTAGAAAACCAATATCAATCTTATTCCATTCAAGCATCAATTCTCAAAACGACGCTCAGACTTTCAATTGCTATCCTCCCATCGGGATTAACGTCCCGGAATCATACTTACTGTCCGGATTACTATAATTGTGATCTTTTGACACCTACCCTCCTTTTTATATATTTATAAGTATATTTTGTATATATGTACTATATATTAAAGAGTGTAGTCAGAAGTGATCAAGTTTTTGGCGCCGCTGCCGGGGAGGATTGTCTACGATTGTTGAAGCCGTTTGAAAATTTTTGTTTGAAGATCCTTCCAAGAGAAGTTATTTTTTTTATTTTCATATAAAATACAAAAATATTTTTCATTTTCTTTTATTAGTATAATTAAAATATAAAACCAAAAATCTTAAGAAAATAAAACCAAAAACATAAAAACATTATCCATAAAAAGAAAAAAATAAAATAAATTCACCAAGTTGGTAAAAGAACACCAACAAATAATACTTTCAATTGAAGTATTATCCATTAATAAGTTCCCGAACCAAAGATCAAAAACTTACCTTTTGTGTCACTTGCGACGTACGGCTCACCTTTGAAAGGTAAACAAACTCCTTTGTGCGTTTTTCTTTTTGAAGAGTTACCGAGAAGCGTGTTGATTATTAGGTTTAAGTGTCTTATCTCAATACGATTAAAATAATTCCTTAAAAAAAATTAAAACTAAAAAAATTAGTATAAATTTTCTTTTTACATTTTAGTGCATGCGCAACGTTAAATCCGTTCTCAATCTCATAATTCCAACCGTCGACAACAACAAGTCAATCCGGCTTTTGTTGAACATTCAATCTGTTGAAACTATTCCGTAGTTACAATGGATGATAATCCAGTACTATGGCTCAATTGCTTAAGCACCCACCGTGGGTTTACGAGGAGTCCATCGTTGTGCCTAAAGATTAACGCGGACAACATTGAGCTTAAGCAAACGGTTTCTTACCCTGTCAAAACAAACAATTCCTTCGGACATGACGCAAGGAAGACCCTCATGCTTCACAATACCGTTATTTCAACAAGATCACTTCTAAGCGATGAAGTTCCCAACGTCCCGTAGTACGTCGGTAAAGCTTACGCTTTTCCTCATTTTCTCCTCGAGGGTGTATCCCGGATTTAGCTTGAAAAAGACCCCCTCGATACGATTCTCACATGGGATGGGAAAAAAAATCTTGTTTCGAAAAATTCATGCAACAAATTTTCCCTCCTTCCAAAACAACAAATCTTCATTGAAATGAAATCACGAGATTTCAACAACGATTTGATGAAACTTTTTACGAGGCATGGGACCGATTCAACGATCTTCTTTGGGCATGCCCACATCATGGATTTTCGGAGTTACATCAACTCGATACTTTCTATAATGCTTTGAACTCTAATGATCAAGATTCGTTGAATTCCGCCGCGGGTGGTAACTTTTTGGATAAAATGCCCCGTGATTGCCTAAGAATCATTGAAAGCAAATCCAAAGTTCGTAATTCACGTAACAAACCGGTTGTTGCCAAAGTGAGTTCGAGCTCTTCCACCCCCGGTATTTCTCCCGATGTTGCCGAACTTAAAGATATGGTGAAAGCTTTACTTCTCGATAAGAAAAACCAAACCCAAGCTCCCGCTCCCGTAAAAGCGGTCGAGGAAAGTTGTGTTACTTGTGGTGGTGCTCATTCTTACCGAAATTGTCCCGCCACCGATGGCAACGTTTATCGTGACAATATTCAAGAATATGTTTCCCAAGCAGCAGCAACTAATTTCAATCAAGGAAATACCGGTTACCGAGCCCCGATTGCTAATCAAATTCGACCTCCCGGTTTTCCTCCCGTTCAACAAAACCAAGGAAATAACCAAAACCGGGGAAATAATTACAACCAAAGCCAAATTTATCGACCTCCGATTAATCAACCCCCGGTTCACCAAGCTCCACCTTACCAAGCTCCGGCTCCTCAAACACAAGGTGTGACAAAGACCGATTTTGAAAGCTACGTCAAGGCTAATGATGCGGTTATGAGAAACATGCAAGACCAAAACCAAAACTTGCAAAATCAAATGACCAATTTAACGGACATGCTTTCCAAATTCGTGAATTCCAATACCGCTTCTACTTCAGGTTCAGGGACACTCCCTAGTAATACCATTACTAACCCGAAGGTAGATGAAGGTATTACCACCCGAAAGCGGTGTGCTTATCTCAAGGACCCACGATATCTACTACTCTTATTTCTCCTCCTAAAGTAGTGGAACGTGAAACCGAGGTGACAAAGGACACGGTGCCTCCTACTAATAACGGAAGTAGCAAAGAAGTCCAACCTCTGGTTATCCAAATTCAATCTCAAATGCCAAATTCTGAACCCGTTGTTGCTCCCGTTGTTGAAATCGTCAATTCCATATCCTTCGAGACGTAATGATGAAAAGCGCCGTGAAAAAGCTAACGACCAAATTAAGAAATTCTACGAAATCTTTAAAGATTTGAGTTTCAAAATTAGCTTAACGGATGCTTTGATTCTTATGCCAAAATTTGCCTCGACTCTTAAAGCTTTAATTGGAAACAAAGAAAAATTAAGTGAAATGGCTAGAACTCCATTGAATGAGCGTTGTTTGGCAGTTATCCTCAACAAGTTACCCGAAAAACTTAGAGACCCTGACAAATTGTTCTACTGTGTGATTTTCCTTCCCTGAATGGAGAGTGTAATAGCCTATGGCCCGATCCTTGGCGCAGCATAAATAGCATGCCATTATCTGTGTGGAACAAAGCTTCTCTCAAGCTCCACTCCTTCTTGTATGACTCTTAAACTTGCGGACCATTCATTACCCAACCGATCGGTATCGCCGAAGATGTCTACCTAAAAGTAGGTTAAGTTTCAAATCCTGCCGACTTGTAGTCGTAACTTTGATCCGACCCCCATCGAGTTTTCCCCATAATTCTCGGGTAGATCCTATTAAAGACCGGACGTGCCTTGATTGATGTTTACAAAGGAGAATTAACACTTCGTGTTGGAAAAGAAGCCGTAACATTCAATCTTGATCAAACTTCGAGGTACTCCTCTAATTACGATGATATGACGGCGAACCGAATCGACGTCATTGAAATGGCTTGTGAGGAGTATTCTCAAGAAGTTCTCGGTTTCTCCGATGTGATCTCGAGTGGCAATCCCACTCCTTACTATGACCTGATCGTTTCTACCTCTTCTTCGACTCTCACTCCCTTCGGGGATAGTGATTTTCTTCTCGAGGAAGTCGACGCTTTCCTCGCTCTTGATGATGATCCAACTTCACCGGAAGTTGATGACTCTTATTATGACCCGGAGGGGGATATTCTTCTTCTTGAAGCATATCTAAATGATGATCCATCACCCCCTCCCAATCAAGGAAATTATTTGCCAGAAATTCGAAAAGAACTTAAAGTTTGTGAAGCTAAAACTGATAAATCTTCAATTGATGAACCTCCTGAGGTCGAACTCAAGGACTTACCCCCTCATCTCGAATACGCATTTTTGGAGGGCAACGACAAGTTGCCCGTCATAATTGCTAAAGACTTGAGTATGGACGAAAAAGCCGCTCTCATAAAGGTTTTGAAGTCACGCAAGCGAGCCATCGCTTGGAAACTCTCCGACATAAAGGGTATTAACCCGGAATTTTGTACTCACAAGATTCTTATGGAAGAGGACTACAAACCGGCGGTCCAACACCAAAGACGGGTGAATCCAAAGATCCACGATGTCATCAAAAAGGAGGTTGAAAAACTTCTTGATGCCGGATTAATTTACCCGATCTCAAATAGTCCTTGGGTAAGCCCCGTACATTACGTACCAAAAAAGGGTGGTTTTACCGTTGTTGAAAATGACGAAAATGAGTTAATTCCGACTCGAGTGGTTACGGGGTGGCATGTATGCATTGACTACCGCAAGTTAAATGAAGCCACCCGTAAAGACCATTTTCCACATCCCTTTATGGATCAAATGATCGAGAGATTAGCGGGAAACGATTACTATTGTTTTCTCGATGGTTTCTCGGGTTACTTTCAAATTCCCATCGATCCTAAAGATCAAGAAAAAACCACATTCACGTATCCTTACGAAACGTTCGCCTATCGTCGCATGCCTTTCGGCTTATGCAATGCACCTGGCACGTTCCAAATGTGTATGTTGGCTATCTTTCATGACATGGTCAAAAAAATGATAGAAGTCTTCATGAACGACTTTTCGATCTTTGGGAATTCATTCAAAAATTGCCTCTCTCGCTTGGACAAGATGCTCAAAAGGTGCGAAGACACCAATCTTTGTCTAAATTGGGAGAAAAGTCATTTCATGGTCAAGGAAGGCATTGTCCTCGGCCACAAGATTTCAAAGAACGGGATTGAGGTGGATAAAGCCAAAGTCGATGTGATTTCTAAGTTACCTCATCCCACCACCGTCAAGGGTGTTCGAAGTTTTCTCGGTCATGCTGGTTTCTACCGACGGTTCATTAAGGATTTTTCCAAAATTTCCCGACCGATGACTCATCTCCTTGAGAAAAATACTCTGTTCTTCTTCTCCGATGATTGTATTCAAGCTTTTCAAACGTTAAAGAAAAAACTTACCGAAGCTCCTATCTTGATTGCCCCAAACTGGGATTTACCCTTTGAGCTTATGTGCGATGCAAGCGACTTTGCCATAGGTGCGGTCTTGGGGCAACGTCATGAGAAACACTTTAATCCTATACACTATGTTAGTAAAACAATGACCGAGGCGGAATCACGTTACACCACGATGGAGAAAGAAATGTTAGCCGTGGTGTGTGCCTTCTAAAAATTCCGGTCTTACCTCATCTTGAACAAAAGCATTGTATATACGGATCACTCCGCCCTAAAATATCTCTTTGCAAAAAAAGATTCCAAGGCGAGATTGCTCCGGTGGGTTCTCCTCCTTCAAGAGTTCGATTTCAACGTAATTGACACAAAAGGAGCTGAGAACCTCACGGCAAATCATCTTTCCCGATTAGAAAATCCTTATGAAAGTGTGCTCAACCCAAAGGAGATAAATGAAAAGTTTCCTCTCAAGACACTTAATATGGTGACTTTGCGTGGTAACTCAAGTACCCCGTGGTTTGCCGATTATGCAAATTACTACACGGGGAATTTCATTGTTAAAGGGATGCCTTCCCAGCAGAAAAACAAGTTTTTCAAAGATGTTAAACACTACTTTTGGGATGACCCTTCCTATTCAAAATTTGTGCGGATCAAGTGATCCGGCGGTGTGCGCACGGCAAAGAAGCTCTCGACATCCTCAAAGCTTGCCACAATGGACCTACCGAGGGACATCATGGTGCAAATCTCACCGCCAAAAAAGGTCTTTGATGCCGGTTTCTTTTGGCCCACTATTTACAAAGATGCCCAGGAGTTGGTTAAAAATTGCGACTCATGCCAACGTCAGGGAAAAATTTCACAAAGGGTTGAGATGCCTCAAAATTCCATCTAAGTTTGTGAAATCTTTGACATTTGGGGCATTGATTTCATGGGGCCATTCCCGTCTTTACGAGGGAACAAATATATACTCGTGGCGGTCGACTACTTGTCAAAATGGGTTGAAGCGAAAACGCTCCCCACCAACGACGCCCGAGTTGTTTGCAAATTTCTTAAATCTCTCTTCGCCCGATTTGGTGCCCCTCGTGTTATAAGTGATCGCGGAACCCATTTTTGCAATGACCAGTTTGCAAAGGTCATGCTTAAATACGGAGTCACTCATCGTGTCTCCACCGCGTATCACCCACAAACAAGTGGGCAAGTTGAGGTATCCAATCGTGGTTTGAAACGAATTCTTGAAAGGACAGTGGGCGAGAACCGTGCCTCTGTGGTCGACAAACTAGATGAGCACTCTTTGGCCTTCCGAACAGCTTACAAAACACCATCGGAGTGTACCGTCCTTTACAAGCTCGAGTATGGAAATGCATGTCATCTACCAGATTTGATGCTCGAGCACAAAGCCTACTGGAGCCTTAAAGCATACTAACTTGACCTTTTCAACGCGGGAGATCCAACGCAAATTCAACTCAATGATTAATTAGGAACTTCGTGATCATGCCTATGAAAATTCTTTGATTTACAAGGAGAAAACTAAGAGGATCCATGACGCCAAGATCAAAAACCGCGTTTTTAACGTCGGTGATCAAGTCCTCCTCTTTAATTCTAGATTGAAGATTTTCTCGGGCAAGCTGAAATCCCGTTGGTCCGGACCATTCACCATTACCCATGTTTTTCCATATGGCACCGTTGAGTTATCTCAAAACTCCGGGCCAAACTTTAAGGTGAACGGTCATCGAATTAAGCACTACTTTGGAGGGGACGTACCAAAATTGGTTGTCCCGGATCTCCAAACCTTCCCCAAGGACAAATGAATTCGGGGATTGGGTCAAGCTTAGTGACCCTAAACAAGCGCTTCGTGGGAGGCACCCCATGCTTATCCGTAGTTATATTATGTAGTAATGAATAAGTGTTTTTGTTGTGAGAGGCTTGCCTTTTTCCTTTCTCGTTTGCTTGTGTTTTTGTGA
This sequence comes from Tanacetum coccineum, assembly GCA_026074375.1. Classification (NCBI taxonomy): domain Eukaryota; kingdom Viridiplantae; phylum Streptophyta; class Magnoliopsida; order Asterales; family Asteraceae; genus Tanacetum; species Tanacetum coccineum. The sequence goes on from BQNB010009148.1 coordinate 32,350, forward strand.
TTGTCCAGGATTGTCCCAGATTTTTGAAGCCTCTCGTGCTCGCGGTTTTTGTCCTTCGATCACAAGAGCTTCAAATCCTCAGCTTCATTTGGGAAATCCAATATCCTAATCTAATCGACTAACGTTTATCTTTGAGCATACTTAATAAACGGCTTAGGATTTGCGTAGAGACCCTTCGTAAAACATTGAGGACAATGTTTCATTCTAGTATGGGGGGGATCTTCGATTTGATTGTGCCTGCAGTCGTTGTTTTCGCGTAATCCCGTTTTTACCACCAAAATTTCAAAAAAATGAAAAAATTTAAAAATTTTCAAAAATAAAATAAGTGTTTTGTCACAATTTTGACTTTCCTGCTGGGTAGAATAAGAGTAAATTTTGACCCGATCGAGCGTGTTGAGCTCTAGCTTGTTCTTTAACGTTTAGGCTAAGCGTTCGCGAATATTCGCGAAGAATGAAAAATGATAGTGTTAATTATGAGTGGGATGCTAAACAAGGATTATTTGGAAATCTTAAGAGCTCATGTGTGTAATTTGTCGCTTTTTCTCCCATAAGCTTCTAATCGGATTAATATACATGCTATTTTTGGAGATTAAACTTAAATCGACAATTTTTATGTTGTTAATAGCAAAAATTTTAGTCTTAGTTCAAATTTATACTTGAATTTTTCAAAAAGAAGTCTTCTCTATATCATAAAAAAATGATGATATGTTGAAAAATGAAAAAAATATAATAAATATAAACTGTGGGCTGATAAAAGTTTGTTGTATCTTGCCGGCTCACAACCGATGTTGCAGCCTTCTAAAGAAAGCCCATAGTAAAAATAATAATCCGAGACCGATAAAAGTTTGTTGCATCTTGTCGGCTCACAACCGATGTTGCAGCCTTCTAAAAAGTCGAGGGTTACAATTGCATCAATGTTATGGTTAAATATTAAGTAGTTTGCTGTATTCTTGCCGGCGTCACAACCGATGTTAACTAGAGTGACGCGGGCCTGACTAAAGAAGAGGTGTCGACACGTCGTATTAGGAGTACTCACGAAAATCCGAGCAGTCAGATAAAAGTTACCTGCTGCATCCTTTACCGTGCGACACAACCAAGGTGTTTGCAGGCCTCTAGAAAAGTCGAGGAGTAGTACACAAAGGGCGGGGTCCTTCACCTATAGATAAGAAATATAGTTTACAGGGCGACAGAGGTTAAGTTGTGGCGCGACTAGAGCATGAATTCGGACTTAGTTTTTTTGAGTTTTTTTATATTCTCTTCAAGTAGTTTAAAGATTATAAATTATATGCTGAGCTTGAATCCTAGGTGTGCTGGGTCGGGATCTCGAGTACTGCAGTCGCTCTGACACAGTGTGACAAAAAAAGCGACAGGCACATTAACAACCATAAAGGTTGGGATGTGCCTAGGACGATAGTCTTTGCGATGTGGGATGGACACTTCGCCTTCAACTCATTACTTTCTCGGGTGGGTTAACACATCAACTGATGAAACCTCAGCACATTGTATATTTTCAACACACAGTTTGTCAACCATGGTTGATATACGGGAAACCTGAGAGTTTTTGAAACCTAAGGTCCGTGAGTCCCGATACTAGTCTCTGTGAGGTGTCAAAAGCCTGGTCACTTAGCCGCAAGGTTGGGATGTGCCGAGACGAAAGTCGCTACATGGGATGATCTCGCCTTCAAACTCATTATTCTCGGGTGGAACGTGAAGCATAGATTTTTGCAAAACGTTGATCCATGGTTGAAATTCGAAATGGCACATTCACCTAAGATATAATAATTGTCGGGAGTGAAAAGTTCACAAGTTGCAAATATGAGTAGTGTTAGCATCTTAACTGATATTTAACTGTGATTTCGTTTTAAGCTTGGTTTGGAGCAAGTGAAAAGTCGGGGACGATGAATTTATCCTTTTTGGGGCATTCTCGGATCGAAATGCATCTTGTTCTGTGATCCTTAAAAGTTATAAAATAACGAAAGTCAAATAAGTTAGTTAGTTGCTACAAAAAAAATGAGAAAAAATGAAAAATACAAAAATATGTGTAGGAATAAGTGTATATATTTTAAAAATGGTAAAGACGGGGCTTTTCAAAACTTATGAGTCTTTAAATTCCCCTTGACGAACACTTAGCTACTTTTCGAGGTTATTAGTCGAGGAGGATTGAGATTCTTAGTTTTCTAAGTGCTTACTTATAGCATTGCGTGAGGACACGGCAATGTCTTAGTATGGGGGATTTTGGTATGTGCTTAATTACACATACCATTTTCCATCAAAACCGGACTTAAATGACCAAAAACGTACCAAAAATACATTGTATTTGTATGTTTTCACTTATATTGTGCAGGTAACGGATAATCAAGAAAAGGACAAAATCGAAGCCAAAACAACAAGAAACGAGCACGGGAACGGAAAGAGCGTGATGAAGTCAAAATCAAGTCAAAAAGTCAAAGTCAAAGTCAACTCCGGAAAGTCAAAGACAAAACCGAGGCCGACATCGAAGAAATACTTAATGGGCCAACCCACACCCATCTAATGGGCTGGGTCAGCCCATTAAGCTATTTACACAAAGACTAAAAGCCCAACTATAACTTGAGGGGCTTAAACTGCCAAACCCTCAAAGTTATACACCAAAAGGACTAACGGTGTAATCACCCTTATAACTTTGGAGGACTGTTTCTGCCCATTTCCAAAATTTAAACACCACAAGGACCATGCATGTAATACTATGTATGACCTTGGAGGGCCTTTTTTGCCATAAACCCAAACCTTCACCCCTGTCACTTTTATAACTCCCTTTTTCCCGCCAATGAACAGTACCCAAGTACTGTTCATTGTCTCCTACCCCTTGCAACCAAACAAAAACTCATTAAAACCATAAACCCCACCCCTCATGGCTCTTATGTCCACCTTGGCAATCCCCAAGCCTCCAATTCGACAAGGGAAGAAGACAAATGATCAATGGTTGAGATTAAGCCCTTGGGGAGCACTCTAAATTGAAAGGCTATGATGATCTCTGCTTTTACCTCACACAACAAACATACATGGCTTCTATCTCAGCAAAGAAACACATCCAGAGAAGACCAAGTATGAGAGGTACTCAAGGATCGGCTTCGAAATCGACAATAACAAAATCGGTAGGAAAATGAAACTTTCCTACTTTAACATAAACGTCTTCAGCGAGTCCTTTAGGATGGGTTATGGATCGATCCGGTAACTCTAAAGTCATCCAAGTCGGTGTAAGATCGAGTAGGGAAAGATTTTTCCTAAAGGAAAGAGGCATAAGATTTATGCTCGCGCCAAGATCGGCCAAGGCGTGACATACATCCATTCCTGGAAAATTGCATGGAATAAGAAACTTGCCGGGATCTCCAAGCTTTTCGAGAAGCTTTTTGAGGAGCATTGCCAAGCAATTCTCGTTCAACGGTATCTTAGCTAACTCAAGCAACTTTTCCATATTCATGAGCAAACTCTTAATCGTAGGAGCAAATCATGGCATCAAAAGTAAAGCATCTGCGAAACTAATGTCGAAGCGCAAATCTTGAAAGATTTGGAAGATCTTCTCTATTTGATTTAAAGCTTTGTCACGGGACTTTTGATCATTACATCGTGAAGGATAAGGAATATTTGGCTGAGGTAAACTCTTCGGAACATCGGGTTCCGGAATAGGAGTGGTTTTATGCAAATTCTTTAGAACATTGGGTTCCGGAGTTGGAATGAGGATAACCGGAGGTGGGATTTGTCACAACCCTCAAAATCTGGTCGCAGCGGAATACTAACATTGGGGTGCGACTTCAAGGCACAAGGGACAAGTCACAGAAAATGACCTCAAAAGAGACGTTTTATAAAATGTCACATTCAATTTAGTAAAAATGTCAGAGTTACACAGGTTCCATTTATAATGTATTAGAAAACATTGTCAAAACGTTTGTCAAATAGTACTCAAGTTATTAAGCCTTCAAAAATATATATATCCGCGCGACTCGAATGCTCCCAATGCTCCACTAGCAAAATAGTAACCTGAAAATACATGCTAAAACGTCAACAATAATGTTGGTGAATTCATAGGTTTAAGTAAAAAGCAGTATTGAAATAATTTAAGAAATATTTTAGAAGAAAAGTAGCGTTACAACATTTAAAAGTGTTATTTCTGAAATCCATCCGAAATCCAAGTAGTGATTCAGTAAATCAAGAAGTATTTAAAAGTGGACCACAAGATCGAAGTAATGGTGGACTAAGTACATATTCCGAAGTCCAAAACAAGTAAGGTAGACAAGGGAAACAAATTCACCAAGTCTAAGTATATATTATTGCACTAAGCTCATGACCCCGAAGCTTAACGTAATAAACTGTAATCAAACCAGTACTCGAGGTTTGTGCCCTAACACGGATACAGATGTTACAAAAACATCCTACGAATTTTCTCAATACAGATGTTGCCAAACATCCTACGAATTTTCTCCAAATGTTAAATGCACCTTGATCAAACTAGTAACCCAAGGAAAGGTAGGGATTGTCAGTCCCGATAGATCTATCCACAACACTCGCGCTTACAATAGTGGTAATTAAGGTTTCATGATTAGTAGGGACTTAAGTGGCAATATAGTGACTACTTAGGCAATAATATTCAGGCAGTAATCTGGATAGCATACAATTTAGAAAAACACTTATGTCCAATAGTAAAACAAGCAATGTAATTCACCCCGTAGATTTTGTAAAATAATTGTAGAAAAAGGGGGTTATGAACTCACAAAGAATTGAAAGGTAATTATACTGTAGTAAAATATACAAGTTTGTGAACGAGCATGCATTCCCCTCGCGGGTTTATAAAACATTGAAAAGATTGAAATGCGAGACTATGAACTCACCTTGAGTGAATGGAAATCAACAAGTATTCACAATAGAAAAATGCGTCACGAAGGAATCCGAAGGCAACCTAATCCAATATAGGTCGTATAAGTACCATGTACTTTGATTAACTAACATCACATACAGGCCTATGTTAGTCACATCATACTATCGTTCAGGCTATCATAATTAAGAGGTCATGTAGTAAACGTATGAGGAGCTAGGACACTTTAAATCGTAAATCCAGCAACTCGTCGATACGCCACCCCGAAGAGGCCTCATTATGAAACTCCCTAGTAATATAGTACTTTGATTAACTAATACCACATATAGGTCTATATAGTTCAATCACCATCTATTTGTTTTGGTAAAATTGTGTTTAATAAGTTAAAACGTTTATAATTACCGTTTTAGTAAAACTAGCATAACTTTTGCGTTTTAAGCCTGATTTTGACGTTTCTTATGCCCACGCTTTCGTATTAGGACGAGTTATCATAATTTGACATTTTCCATATTTTGACCCTCTGGTGAACAGTAACTATTTGTTCACTCAGGAACGTGAGTTTTTTTTATTGGTATCGTATTTGTTGTCGTAAAACCCGTAAATGTCGTATTTTATTCGTTATAGCTCCGTTTTTAACGATTCTTTCGAGGACGTTCTCGTTATTGAAAATCCTATCAATTTATAAGGTTTACAAAAATATAACTTTCTGTCATGAACAGTAACTTTTATAAAAATAGTTTTATAAAAGTATTAATTGTCGTAAACTCGCGAAATTCATAACTCGTTCGTTATTAATTGAAAAATTACGATTCTTATCATTTTGGAATCCTAAAAATATGTATTATTTGTTACAAATATCTAATCTAGCTGTTTGATTAAGTTTTATAAAAGTTATTTTTTAAAACCCGTTTAATTAACGTATAAATTCGTTTTTTTAACGTACTTTTTTTCGTTATTATTCCGTTTTGACAAGTTCTTACCTTTTCGGGAATGTCGTGGAATGTATTATCTTATAAAAATATAAATTAAAGTATGTTTTATTTCACACTTTTTGGGACAGAAAGTTTGGGTGGGACGTTATTAAGTTCTATTTTAACCTTGTTTTTAATACATTTTAAACTTTATAACTTTACCAAAAGTGTCCAAGTCTTTTACCTTCCATTATGACTTTATTTTTGTGCTTCATTATATCATGACTAAAAGCTCATGTAAAACTATTATTTCAAGATAAATCATGTTTACTAGTTAAACATATCCTAATGGTGATTTCACATATAAACATCATATTCATATAATCATATAAATGAAAGTTAAGGGCTTAAATAACCTTAAGGAGATGATGTCAGGATGATGAAAATAAGTGCTAAACCTTGTTTAGACTTTAAACCTAAGGATTATAACCAAGAAAACCTAGTTTCCAATGAAAACCTAACTTCTCTTTTCTTGCTTTAATCTTGAAAATGTTAACCCAATGTCTTGGAAGAACCATCTTAAATATCTTAGATTTTATGTGTGTAGGTGTGTATAGGTGATAGAAAAAGTGATACGATTATCTTGGATGGGTTTTGTAGCCGTGGTATAGAGAGCAAAAAGAAGGTTTTTGGTGATTTCCTAGTAAAGTATTTTGTTATCTATGTTTACTTGCAAGACATACTAGTATATATATGGAAGTCTTGGTCAAAAAAGATGCAATAGTGGTCAAGGAGGCATAAGGAGGGTTTTAAGGGGTCTTGGTCATGGTCTTTGGTCAAAGAAACAAGATATGGGCTAGGTTTAATGAAGTAGGATGTACAAAGACCAAGTTGCAAGATTTTTGCATATTTCTTTGTATCATTTGCTCCATATCCGGCCAATATGAGATATATATGATATATTTTTGTAGTTTTTATGTATTGGGTATAAATGTGGGTATTTGTTGAAGTGTAGAAAAGTTTTGGTGGTTCCGTTAATGCCTAAACGTATTTTATTGCGAAACGTAAACGTTTTACGCAACCCATAAAAATAAAATATAAAAAGTTGATTATTACTTTTGTAAAAATAATATAATGATTACTTGACGTAAACTTTAATTCTTTTGGTGTCCGTTTACGCAAATTGATAATCTTTTTTCTTTAAGCTTTTACGGCGGGGGGGGGAATATTTTTTTAAAACTTTTTAACTATATGATAAGAATTAAAAGTAAACGCGTACAAGATGAAAACTAAAAAAATATAATGAAATAATTGACGTCGTAAAATGACATGAAAATGCGAAATGTTACAGTCTCCTCCGGTTAGAAGAGCCTTGTCCTCAAGGCTCAGGTTGCAACACCTGAAGAAGGTACGGGTTCAGAGAAGAGATGCGGAAATTTCTCTTGGATTTGTGTTGATGAAGAGGTGTAGGTTTTAAGGTGTCTACTCTCAGCATGACATGGTTCTTCCTGAATGCATAGGTAATCAGTCTATGCCCTCAAATATACGAGGGCCAACGATGCAATGCTCATTTTCGTCAAAATAGTGTAATGTATTAAATGTTTCCAATAGTTTTATAACGAGATGAAATAGTTAATAAAGTAAACGTGAAGTAGCTCATAAGGTGACAACAAAATGGTTTATAGGTTGACATCGAGATTGTTTCTAAAGCGATAGGTCATAACAAGTATAAAGAATATCCGAACGAACGCAAAAGCAGTCAAAGAAAATGAACGTAAAGAATTATTCAATCAACAAAATGAACGTAAAAAGTCGTGTTCTAAAGGTAGGTTCTCCAAGGTGACACGTATGAGGTGACAAGTTAATTGTCGTACTCCCATCAACTGGAAGCCTCAACGATGGATTCGAACAACTATGCGATTCAATAATCATAAAAAAAGTGTTCCAACTCGGAGTCGAATGGTAAAGTAACTAGTATTGGTGTTCGAGAGAGTAAATGAGAAATCAGAAAGTACGCGAAAAATCAGAGTGATCAATATTTATATAACAGACCGATATAAGGTAAATAGTAAGACGTCATATGATAGATGTAAGAGAACGAAATCATAGTCTAGTATTAAATACTCATTAATCTCCTTGTAATAGTAGTAGGGATGCAAAAGAGAGCATATAAGTTACCTGGGAGGCAAGCGCGTGCGGATATTGGATAAAACAAGGAGAGACTCTAAATTTTGAAAACATGGTACATGTCTAGTTTTTCGAAAGACTCTAGTTCTCTATGGACTTCCTGCTCTGATACTCATCTGTCACAAACCCTCAACATCTGGTCGCAGCGGTATACTACATTGAGGTAGGCGACTTCAAGGCACAAGGGTCAAGTCAAGAAAAAAAAGACCTTAAAGAGACGTTTTAATAAAATGTCACATTCAATTTTAGTAAAATGTAGAGTTACACAGGTCTCCATTTTAATGTATAGAAAACATTGTCAAAACGTTTGTCAAATAGTACTCAAGTTATTAAGCCTTCAAAAATATATATCCGCGCGACTCGAATGCTCCCAATGCTCCACTAGCAAAATAGTAACCTGAAAATACATGCTAAAACGTCAACAATAATGTTGGTGAATTCATAGGTTTAAGTAAAAGCAGTGTTGAAATAATTTAAGTAATATTTCAGAAGAAAAGTAGCGTTACAACATTTAAAAGTGTTATTTCCGAAATCCATCCGAAATCCAAGTAGTGATTTAATAAATCTAGAAGTATTTAAAAGTGGACCACAAGATCGAAGTAATGGTGGACTAAGTACTATTTCGGAAGTCAAAAAACAAGTAAGGTAGACAAGGGAAACAAATTCACCAAGTCTAAGTATATATTATTGCACTAAGCTCATGACCCCGAAGCTTAACGTAATAAACTGTAATCAAACCAGTACTCGAGGTTTGTGCCCTAACACGGATACAGATGTTACAAAAACATCCTACGAATTTTCTCAATACAGATGTTGCCAAACATCCTACGGGGGGGATAAAATATTTTTTTTTTTTTCTCCATATGCAATGCTAAACGACAAACATGTTATTGGTCTAGATGCTGTAAGGATACATCAAAGGATCCAATCAGGATCTATAAAGATGTCACTACATCATTCGCATCTGCATCTTTAATCAAAGGCCTTTCACCAATCAGTGGGAGTGGAGGCACACTTCACATCGTGTAGTTGAACTTCCTTTGGATCTCATGTACATAATTATCTTGACTAATTAAATATGCCTCCTTTTCTTTGAGGACCTGCAATCCTAAGTAAGAAGGTGTGTTTCTCCCATAGAATCATCTGAAATTATCCTTATAAGCTTCTCAAATTTTCACAAGCTCTTTCTTGGTTGATCCAAAAATGATGTCATTACATATGATCTTGAATCAAGCAAATATGCCCTTGTTACTTTTGATGAAAAGTGTCTTGAATCACTTTGCCTCTTTGAAATCCATTGCTCTGACGAATAAGTGGCCATGTGTATACAAGCTCTGGGTGCTTGATGAAGTCCATATAGAGCTTTCACAACTTTGTAGTTCTTTATCAGGTTGGGTCAGGGTTTCAAAACCCTGGAGGTTGACATACATACACCTCCTCTTCAATTTGACCATATAGGAAAGCACTTTTGACATCCATTTGGTAGACAGTGAAACCCATATAAGAAGCATAGGCCAGAAATATTCTTATAGCCTCTATCCTAGCCACTGGAGCAAATACTTCATCATAATCAATCCCTTCTTCTTGTGTATGTCCTTGGGCAACAAGTCTTGCTTTGTTCCTCACAACAATTCCCCTCTCATCTTTCTTGTTTCTGTAGACCCACTTTGTACCAATAGCCCTATGACCCTTAGGCAAATCTACAAGAACCCATACATTTTGTAGCTTGAACTGTAGGAGTTCCTCTTGCATTGCCTTTACCCAAGCAGGATTACTAAGAGCTTTAGAAACTCTCTTTGGTTCTTCTTGAGATTGTTATAGGCAAAAAGGCATGTAATGTTAAGTATTGGTGAGTCTTGCTTCATAAAATGGCACTAATGAAATCTAGTTCAGAATAGAAGTTGTATCCTTCTTGTTTGAACAGATAGACTGCACATCACCAACACATGTTCAATTGGAGGATCCTTGTGAATTCTTGTATGAGGAGTGGAAGAAACTGCATAAGATGGTGAAAGATTCCCCAAATCAATGCCTTGATCCTCCTCTTGTGTGTCTTCAGTTGTAGGAATTGGTCCCATCAATCCTTCAGAAGTAGCAGTATTAACTTCAGGAGCAGCAGTATTAAGTTCTCTACTACCAGTATTAACTTGTGGACTGGCAGTATTAACTTGGTGATCATCAATACCATCATCCTGAAAACTGCAATCATCATAAGTCCCATCTTGATCTTGCAATTGTGCATCATCAACAGATTTGAGTGAAGCATCTTCAAAGTATGAAGCATCCTTCCAAATTGGCATGAAAATACAATCTTGATCTTGTTGAGAGGATATGATGGACTCAGAACTTTCTTGTATACCTGCAGAATCATTAGAAAAAGTCCCTGCAACCACTGGCACATAATTCATAGATTGGGTTAGAGAATCAAGATCAAACAGCCACTTGGGACCATTTCCTTCTAACATAGGTTTATTCTCTAGAAACCCAACATGCAAGTTTTCCTGTACTTTCCTAGTTCTAATGTTGTATACCCTAAAAGCTTTGCTACTTAAAGAATACCCAACAAAGAAACCTTCATCACTTTTGCCATCAAACTTGCCCAACTTATCTAAGGTATTAAGAATTGTAACATGACATCCAAATGGCTTCATAAATCCTATAGCTGGTTTAATACCCCTAAAGAGTTCATAAGGAGTCTTATTATGAGGCTTGACAACTAAGACCCTATTTTGTACATAACAAGCAGTAGAAACTGCTTCTGCCCAAAAAGTTGTAGGTAACTTAGAATCTGCTAACATTGTTCTAGCAGCCTCAATAGAGTCTTTATTCTTTTCTTTCAGTACACCATATTTTGTTGAGGGTGACCTTGCTACACTGTATTTCTTTTTTATACATTTTTATCTACAGAAACTCATCCATCACTGGTTTTTAAATTCGTCACATTATCACTTCTGATTATTTCTTAACTTTCTTATTCCACTGGTTTTCAATCTCTTTGATAAAGTTTTTAAGGATCTCCACTAGTTTTCATACTTAGTTCTTAAAAAGAAAAACCCATGAAAATCGACTATAATCATCAGTAGTACTACCAAGGCAATACTTTTTATTGCATAAGATGCTACAAAAGTTAGACCATACAGATCCATATTGCAGCATATACAATGGCTTAGTTATGGGACTAAAAGGGCCTTGGACTTACCAAGAGGCTCTATGTTGCTTGCCTTTAAGACAGGCCAACACCAAGTTTGATCTTTTTCTCATCTTTTTAAAGGTAATCTCTCACAAGTTTTCTTTGACAAGTTTATTAATATTTTAAAAGTAACTCTGGACCAAGCTCATAGCCATACATTGTTCTCTCAGATGTTTGACTTTGCAACTTGACAGTTAAATATCTTTGGGAACTATGTTTTTCATATCAAAACTGTTACATGTTGTTCTGTTCTAGGACTTTTAAGGTACCTTTGACTTTATCAGAAAACTTAAAATTGGGAGATAGAAAAGACATTCAGAACAGTAAAAGATCCATAGTTCTTTTTGTCACACATTTGTGAGACACTAAAAAGGTTAAACTTCAACTCTTTGACAAAGTATACATCTTCAAAATCAAGTTTATCTGTTTTGATAGTACCTTTACCAGTGATTCTTCCTCCATTGGCTCCTCCACCAAATGTAACATAACCTCCATCAAATTCTTTAAAATCTGAAAGGTGAGCTATGTTTCCAGACATGTGCCTTGAGCATCCACTATCCACAAATCCTTTTTCATTTAATTGGGAATTGCTCTGCACATAAAAACTTATGAAGTTAGTTACTTTTGGGGACCCAAGCCATTACTGACTTGGATCTGCCTCGTGCATCAATATAATTATATTTGTTAAAGGTTAATGATGCACCATTGGGTTTGATAGGTCTCCACACCCAACATGCTGAGGGCTTAACAGCATTAAATCCCCTTGCCCTGACAGTATTAACATTTGGCCTAACAGTATTAAAAACTTGTTTAGCAGTATTAATATTTTGAATATTAGACCTCTTTGTTAATGCTGTATTCTTGTAAAAGGGCCTTTGTGCTTGATTTTGAAAATGAGTCTTTGGCCTAGCACAAGAAACTGTTGGTTTTGGGTGAGCAGTATTATAAGGCCTAACAGTATTAACAAACCTAGCAGTGCTAACAGGTCTGACAGTGTTAACAGACCTAGCAGTACTAAGAGGCTTTGCATTTTTGACAGTTTTAAGGCCAGTCCTCATTAAGACTGCTCTTGGAACCATATGTTTATAAGCATTAGGACAATCATACTGAAAGTGATCAAAATTACCACAAATAAAGCATGCCTTGTTATTAAAAACAAAGTTAACTCCTAATTGATGAGATTTCTGACCATTCCAACTTCTTTGATTCCCCCTAGGTCTCTGTGACCTATACATCTCAGCATACCTAATTGACTTTCTACTTGGACTTACAGGTTTTACTGACTCTTTCTCAGTAGCAATAGGTACATTAGCTTTCTTTTCTTCCTTGGGAATTGACTCAACTTCTTCCTCATCATCTGACACCCAATCTTCAATAATTGGGGCATCAGTATTCTCTCTAGCCTTTTTAGGTTCTTCTAACCTAACATTATTAGCAGGATGGAAAAGCTTTTCTTTCCAATCTTTGTCTACCTTAAGTGAAGACACAACAGAGCTAGATTCATTAACAGTCTTGGGTTGTTGTTTAAAGAGTCATCAGTATTCTCCTTAGAATTATTTGACTCTCTATTACAAACAGTGGTTGCTTTAAACCTGAATCCCTCCGGACGCCATATCCATTTACCTCAGGTTGTTTGAATTCCTCAAGACCTGAATAAGACAAGTCTAAAGGTGTTGGTCTGTTGAGAATTAAGGGATGAGGTGAGGGGACAGCAGTATAACCAAAACCCCTTTTGCTCTTTGTCATTTACAGAATTGTAACAAGTATCCAGACAGTCTTTAGATTATTTTCAAACTTTGCTAGCTTAATTCAAAACCCTCTTTCTCTTCCTTAACTATTTTCAAAGTTCAGTCTTTAAACTATCCCATTCTTTAGATAATCTTTATGTCCTACACTTTCTTTTCAACAATAGCATATCATCTTCAGGAAATACAAGACTTCAGATTCATTATATTTAACTACTTGTGCTTCTAAAATTGACAGACCTCTTTTATATGTAGATGCTTTAAAAGCAGTATCATCTAATTTAACTAGTAAATCCAATTATTACTGTTTTTTAAGTGCTTCATAATTTTGCAAAAACAAGTTTAGAACAAGATTTATCATTCTGATCCTCAGAATCAGAGAATTCCTCATGAGACGGCCATGTTTGCTTGATTTATCTATGCCATATCACTCCAATCAAATCCACCACCCATCTATAGCACACATTGCCTTCTCAGAGGCATCTTCAATCCTTACTGCCTTTGATGAGTTCCTTGGTTCCAATTTCTGTTGTCTTAGCTTCTTAGAACCTCTACATTCTCTCCAAAATGTCCCATTTGTGACAGTGAACATTCTACCTTTGGATTTGTCTTATCCAAGCAGTACTGGCTTTCGCTTCAATGATTATCTTCCTTTCAGTTCGTTTGATAGTAACTCCTTGCCCTCTGTTAGCAGTGCCATAATTTCCACTTTAGATCCATCTCTTCCAAAACATCATCATGAATTTGTAAGATCTTTCTTGAACAAGTTGAAGACCCTTGTGGTTGATGTGGACAAAAAAGGCATAAACTGTGGCATCACTAAACTTAGCAGTACTTTTTTAGTTTCTAGTACTGCAGTTTTTAACTTTGGTTATTGCCAGTACTAACTCAGTGTTACAGTGATTAATAGTATTAGTACTGTGATAGGACTAGAAGTGGTTAGAAATGCAAGTAGTTTTATTCATCTTTATTAACAGCAACCGTTCTCTTAACCTTTTGTTCAATAGCAATTTTAAAAATTGTTGTACAAAATCATCCAAGCCCATAGTTTCAAAAGTCGGGGTTGTGTCATCGTCAGACTTAACATGAGTGTCCATTCTGAAGGTAAGTTCTCAAAAACCTCTAGCATTTAAATCCATCTGGAGATAGTATCTACACCAAGAATTGCCTAATCTTACTAACAAGCTTTGAAGCCTGTTTTAAAGATAGAGCCAAAAAGATTTGAGCTTCGGTAGCATTAAAAGTTTTATACTAGTTGATTCAGTAAGGCTTTTGGTCTTCTTTGTAGCATCAGTTCCTCCAATGCGAGCTTTAATAGCGCTAAACATAGATTGAGGCCCAATCCCCTGGCATCTCTCTTGTTTTTGAGTATCCATTTAGTCCCAATAGCATATTTACCTTCAGGCAAATCAACAAGAACCCATACATTTTGAAACTTGAACTGTTGCATTTCATCCTGCATAACATCAACCCAGCTTGGATCTTCAAGGGCCTGAGCTACACTTCTTGGTTCAACTTAAGAAAGAAAACAAGCAAAAAGACAATGTTGAAAGTCTGTATGATTGTCTCTCTGCTTGTCATGAATAAAACTGATAAAAGTAGATTCACTAGTAGTAGTTTTATTGACCTTGCTTCTCGTTTGCACAACTGAAGTATGATCCCTAATAATCAAAGATTGAGGATGAATTGTATGATTCGCTTAGTTGCCACAGGACTGACTTCCACAGTTGATGCTAAATTGTGTAGATTAGCACCAAACTCATCATCATAAGACGAAGAAGAGAAAATACCAAGTGAGGGTTCATTATTTCCAAGGTTTGATGGACTGGGAAATCATGTTGTAGGCTTATTATCAAAGAATGAGTCAGTTGGACTACCAGTAGGAACTGGAACACTACCAGTAGGAACGGAAACATCACCAGGAGAAATCGTTGTTTCACCAGAAGGAATTTGGATGCTACCAGTAGGAACTAATTTTGTACTTGTTCTCTCCTAAAGTTCCTCAGTATCTTTTTCATCAGAGGTGAGTCTTTGTTCCTGACCTTTCAGCTTTGCAAGCTCCTATTGAAAAATGTCTTCAGCAATATCAAATAGTACACCATTACTATGAGCATCAGATGTATCTTTAGTCTCATCTCCTGGAATATTGTTGGAAGGATAAGAGGGGACTAGAATAACTTGCTCATCACTGTCAGAATCTGAATCATCATCCTAGAAACCTGCAGGGTTAGAAGAAACATCTTGTGTACCTACAGTCTGATTAGCTTTATCACGATTATAGCCTAAGGAATCAGTTAAATAGTCAAGATCAAAAGACCACTCATGACCAATTCCCTAGATATTAGCCTTTTCCTCCAGAAACCTCAGATTCATTGTTTCTTCAACCCTCTTGTTAGTCATGTTATATACCCTGTAAGCTTTATTACTTGCAGAGTATCCAACAAGATACCGTTCATCATCCTTCCCATCAAATTTACCTAAATGATCACTGGTATTCAAAATGGTCACATGACACCCAAAGGGTTTAAAATGACTAATGGAAGGAGTCTTCCTAGTCAACAAAGCATAAGGTGTCTTGATGTGAGGGTGTGTTATCAAGACTCTATTTAAGACATAACAAGCAGTACTTACAGCTTCAGTCCAAAACATAGTAGGTAACTTAGAGTCAGCTAACATAGTTCTAGCTGCCTCTATGAGGGTTCTATTTTTCCTCTCAGCAACCCCATTTTGTTGTGGGGTTCTGGTATTACTATAATCCCTCTTTATCCCTTTTGACCCACAAAGTTCAATAATATGAGCATTTTTAAACTCTGTTCTATTATCACATCTTATAGCTTTTACCTTTTTGTTCAATTGGTTTTCTACAAGATTAATAAAGACCTTAGGATAGGAAAGGTCTCACCTTAGTTTCTAAAAAAAATTACCCAACAAAAAACCTGTTATAGTCATCAGTGATGCACAAGGCTAGTAATAATTTAAGGTCCACTCTATTTCGAATTGATGTAGGACCAAAGAGGTCCATATGAAGCAATTGCAAAGGCTCAGAAATGGAGCTCACAGCAGTAATGGCCTTATAAGAGGCTTTGTGTTGCTTGCCTTTACAACATGCAACACAGTTATGGTCATTCTTGAAAAGTTTAGGGGGTAGTCCTCTAACTAAGTTACCCTTTACCAATCAGTTCATGTTTTTATAGTTCACATGACCCATCCTCCTATGCCATTTCACAGATTCATCAACTGAGCTTTGCACTTAACAAGCCAAATTACCCCTGGGACTGAAGATATTCAAGTTAATGGTGTAAAGATTATGTTTCCTTGGAACCCTAAGTAACCCAAACCATAACTTTCATCCTAGAAGCATAAAGTCCTTGATAGCACAATAAAATCAGTGCTGTGATAGAGAACTCTATTCTTCTGTCAAAATCTGAGAGATGGATAACAGTTGAACTTATTGTAGTTCCCTTTACACATAGTAGACATTTTTGTAAAATATAGTGTGGATTCTGATTGTCCCTTTTCCCATATCCAAATCCTTTTCAAACCACCTCCAAAAGTCACTTTTCCTCTTTGAAATTCTTGAAAGTCATCCAGTCTTGTCCATGGTTACCTGCATACTTCTAGAACAACCACTATCAAGATCCCTTCATATTTCAACACTGAAAAATGATTTTTCCTACAATATACAACATGGGAAAAGTTAGTGTCTAAGGGGGACCTCCAACCATTTATGACTTGGTCGCCTTGTGATCTGAATAGTTGTCCATAAGATGTATGAGATCCACTATTGTTCTTGGGTACCCAGTATAAACCTTTTCTATGTGTTTTCCAAGAACAACCTGCTAAGGGCTTAACAGCAGTTGCCCATCTCATCCCACCATATTTCATATGATTATAATACATTTGAGGTACATATGGTGTATAAGTCTAAAAATAAGAACTTGTAGGTCTATTTAAATAGGGCATAGGTCTAGCAGTACTTTTCCACCAACCAGAAGTTACTGATGGAGAATATCCTCTATCAGTAGGAACTGGAAAAGGCCTATTTTGCCTACCAGTAGGAACTGGTGCAGGCACCTTTGGCTTACCAGTAGGAACTGGTTGTGGTCTAGCATGAGGAATGTTTACTTTGCCAGTCCTTAGAAGTACAGCTTATGGGACAAACTAATTTTTGTTGATCCCACGCCTTGATCGATTCTTTATGATATAAAGAGTTTGTTACCTTGGAAGAATCCAAAATAACAAAGATTGAGACTTTGTATGTATACCAAAGTGTATGCGGAATCTACACTTTGATACTCTAGAGAAATTTATAAATGAAACAGTAATGATCACACACAAACAATAAACACAAAACTCACTGCTTCAATATTATAAATAATACGAGTACTCTTTAAGTACTGGGGTTACAAAACCTTGAAGCTATTACAAAATTCTCTCTAAATGTATCTCTTAAAGTTCTATCTATCACTACTCTAGGGATCTCCTTTTATAGAAATACAAGGAGCCCTTTACAAATATATCTGCCTATCTATTAGGATCAGTTACAATTCAAAACTAAACATCCCGAAATATTCTCCATGTACTCTTATCTTCATTTCATCAGCTTTGACCATTTAGCAGTACTAACTCCTTCTGCTAGCAGTATTAAGTATCCTTGGCAGTACAAACTTTGTGCTGGCAGTACTAACTCCTTTAGTACTGTTGGCAGTATTAAGTCATATGAAGATTTATTCCTAACAATCCTCCCCTAAACTTGTGATTGTCCTTCAAATCAACAAGTTTCTTCTGAATAAAATCTTCTAGTCTTCTTCTTCTGCTGATGATTCTTTCAAACAATTTTGTCATTTCTGCACTTGAGCTCTTATGAATCTAAGGAGTTCAAAAGCCTGGGAACTTTCATGATCTACCTCCAATTTTCTACTTAACATCTTTGACAACATCTCTTGGCTTAAGGGATACTTCTTTTCTGTCAACATATGGATTGCCAATCCATTATCCATCAACAAAATATGATACCAATCAGAAATCACAAAAATCCCAGCTTAAAAAGAATATTCATGTTGATCTCTCCAAATCTCATCATCCTTATCAGGCTCAAACAAGGTATGTAGATCTCCCCCAAAGCATAAGACAAAACCTTCTGGTGCTGAAGTAGTGTATCTCTCCTTCAACTAACCTGAACTATTTGTTCTCACAATCCATTCTATTCAAAATCTTCAAGGCATTTCACTCGGTACCTTATAATTCCTTTGAGCTTCCTCAACCTCTGAAAACTTGATAGTAACATGAAAGTCTCTGTCAACTACACATGTCGTTCCAATCTACATAGGAAACATTGTTGATAAAGATCAATCTCTATGGGACTTCTCTCTTGGTACTATAATCCAGAAATCCCTTGATACATCTTTCAAGCATACTTCTTCTAGCTTTTGCTTTCCTTGTTGTTTTTCTAGGAATAAACTTCTTCCTCTTTGTTGCTGGATTTTTGACAACTTCTTCCCTTTCCTCTTGTGTAACAGCCTCTTCTTCCACAATCTTTTCAGTAGACCTTTCTTTTTCAGGAGACTTAGTCCTTTCCTTTTCAGGAGACTTTTGCTTTTTACTTGCTTTCTCTGCATCCATAGGCACAATATTTTGATTAAAATCCCAAAGTTTTTCAAAAATTGGCCTTATGTCATTGTAAGACATCCCCTTAAAGTCAGTGATCTTGTAATTTCCTTGGCTCTTCAAATATTTGATCATGTTCCTTCTAGCTTGAGCAATTGACTTAGGCTTCATCTTAAGAGAATGATATCTAATGACTGAAGGATCATTCCAGTCAATCTTCTCTGTAGACTTAGCTGCATCCATAGCTCTTTTCCTTTCTTCTTCATCCCACTGTCTAGCAATCTCCGCATCTCTAGCAATTTGAGCTCTTTGTTCCTCATTCATCTGTTCTTCAAGTCTAATTGCTTCAGCATAACTTAACTGTTCTTGTTCAAGATCCTTCTTAGACTTCTTCTTAGGCTCTTCTTCAATCAAGATGGCTTTTCCTTTGTCTTTTCTTGATCTTTTCTCAGCACTTCTTCTTGAGTATGTAACAGTTCCTCCAGCAGTACTAAGAGTTGCCTCAGCAGTACTAACTGTTGGAACTTCTTCACTAACAGGACCTTTCTTCAAACCAGCAGTACTAACCTCATCACTTACTTTCTCACTTCCTTCTTGAATGACTTCTGTTGGAGTCACTTCTTGAACAAATATTTCAGTGTCAGTGCTTGCTTTTTCATGAACTCCTTCATCATCTTGAACCCCTTCATTAGAGAACTTCCTCCCCTGTTTGGAAGAATCATCTTCACCAACTTCAGTATCTGAAAGAACAAACCTAGAATGTCTCCTTGCTTTCCCAACCTTTAACTGAGCCTCTAGTTTCTTGACCCTTAGAATAGCTTAGTATAAACAGAACTGTAGGTTTCTTGTCTTGTCAAATCAGCCTCTAAACTCCCAATCCCTGTCAGAAAGTGTGGTTAATCAATCATCAATTCGTGTAGTTTTCAACTACCCTGCAAACACTTCCATGTGAGTGAACAGCATGGAGAGGTGAGTCATGGGGTATAGGAGGATGGTATTCTGAGCCAGGTTGTGTTGGTGATAGTTGTGTAGGTGAGGGTTGAATAGGAGATGGTTGAGGGGATGGTTGAGTAGGTGATGGTTGAGTTGGGGTAGGTTCAGGTGAAGATATGCTGTTGGAAGGTGAAGCTGAGGGTGTAGGAACAGCTAACATATTTGGAAATAAGGCAACCTCCTGTCCTGAAAAACCCTTTGTGATCCTCTTCATATTGCTAAAAACCTTCATGGTTAGAGAGGGAACAGAATAAACTCTTGTGTGTTGTTGAAGCTTGTGTCTCTGCATGTCTAGGCATAGTTGTACAAACCTAGGGTACATCAAAAACTTATGGGGACTAGATATGTTAGACACCATGTGGTCAAAGATCATCCTAGAAAAATTGAACTTTCTATTTGTTGCTAAACAAATGACAGCAGCTGCAATATTACTACTAAACTGCTCCCAAGCAGTCTTCTTTGGGCTTAAACAGTGAAGAATATTATGTATAAGAAACCTCCATTGAGGTGAAAATGCACCTTTTTGAAAGGTTAACTTATCTGAGTCAGTAGCATAGCCCATAAGCGCCAATTGAGCAAAGATCTCTGTAGTTGGAAGAGAGGTAATGCCATCTTGATCATCCAACTTGAGATGTCGCCGTAGAGAACCTTCAGTGATTGAAAGTGAGTGTCCATCTATAGTAGCATGAATCTTGACGTTGCCATTTTCATCAGTCAAAATCTCAGCAGACCTCCAAAATTGTTTTATAAAGGAGACACACACCTCTGGCTTCTTAGTAAGTGCATAACAAAATATGACTTCGATGATGATATCAATGATCTGATGAAACCCTGCACTACCCGTAGATTTTTCCAGAAAAGCTACCATGTTATGCTTGTCACAAAAATCCAAATTTGCCATGAGTAACGATGTGAGGTATTGAGTGGGATATGATCGTGTATGTATGAATGAGGGCTGGAGAAAGTTAATTGCAAATGAATAGAGAAAACAGAGAGATATTAGTGGACCAATATTAAGTAAATTGAAAATATTGTGAATAAAACATATGAATATATAGTTAATCTACGAAAGTCCAATTGGTCAAACCCCTATTCCATATGTATTTGGCGGAAATATCTCAACGGCTCTATTAATTAATGAAAAATACTGTTATGTCCCAAACAGTACTTACGACATCCACAGTATTAAAAGTTTGGCCCTCATCGTTACACTATAAATTGCCTACATTATATTAACTTCTCCACCACATAAGCATACAAACTTCATATTGTTTTGTAAAGACTAAAAAAGAATACAACTTCACACAATCGCTCTTTCTGTTTTTTTTTATTAATGGCTCACATTTCATCCTTATTTTCTTTTTGGCTCACTTTTTCTTCCCGCATCTGTCTATTTTTCCATCACAGCTCCTTTCTGTTTTTGAGCTCACGCAATATCTCTCTTTTGTGTTTTAGCTCACAAATCAATTCACCAAAGTGTAGTTTTTGGCAACTAACACCATAAACGGATTTGATGAGTCTTTACAATAGCGTTTGCTTTGGACTAGCCATTGCTTCATTAGAAAAACCTGTGCATTTAGGACATAATAGATTTTAGTAAACTATCACTATCAACCGATTGGGAAGTCTTTACCAGTAGCCGTTGCCTCTGGACTAGTTCCAATCTGATGTCTATAAGACATGGTGAATTGATGACCATTTGTTGTGTGGTGTAACAACCAACACTTTAAGAACAACCAGCATGTTTCCTCCCCTCAAATAATACATTATGGAATAATCAATTTCACACTTCATTGTTTATCCTGAAAAAGTTAGCTTAAAACCAAGAAAAACAAAATCCAAATCATTTTTCTTGTTTAAAAAACAATATGAAGTGTTATGCCCAGGATTAACAAAGATCCATATAGATAACAGCATAACTAACTAAAGAAACATCTTTAACAAACAGTTTTAAAATATAACTAGCAGTACTAAATTAGAGGCCTAGGGAAGCAGTATTATATTTTGACAAATAGGGCTAACAATTACTAGGCGTATTTAACAAACTCTTACAAAATCAAACAAGAGATTGGCCTTAGGATAGATTAGAGCATTATTCCCAATACTTTGAAACCACGTTACTTCCTCACTTTGCTAAGAATCTACCCACTAGTCATCACAACCTTTTGTAAGAAGACAGCTACATTAAGTTGATATCATTGTTAAGGGGCCATTTGAATCAACTTTTAGTATTACAATCTCTTTATAAATTGAGCTAAATCACTATAATTTTGTTGTTGAGTGTATGAACAGGATTTTCTATATCAAATAGTACTGGTATTATCAATAGTAAATAACAGCGTTCCTAAAATTGTACCCATAATCAAGCAATTTGGTTTTAATCCAAGAACTTGTCACAGCAACATTCAGCAGCCACATATTCAGCTTCCGTTTGTAGAAGTGGCAACCACAGTTTTGATTCTTTCAATTGCCAAAAACTTAACAAATTTCCCAAAAATTGACAACCACCAAATGTTTACTATCCTAATCAAGTGTACCGCCATCATAGTCCACTATCATAGCAACTAACTCCAATGGAGAATCCTTAGAATACCAAAGACCTAGAGATGGTTTGCCTTTGAGGTATCTAAAAATTCTTTTGACAGCTAAGAGATGGGAAGTTTTTGGGGAAACCTGAAACCTTGCACATGCACAAACTGCAAACATGATATCTGGTCTAGATGCTGTAAGATACATCAAAGATCCAATCATAGATCTATAAAGATGTTCATCAACATCATCAGCATCTGCATCTTTAACCAAGGGCCTTTCCAAATCAGTGGGAGTGGAGGCAGACTTCACATCTGTGTAGTTGAACTTCTTCAGGATTTCATGGACATATTTATCTTGACTAATAAATATGCCTTTCTTTCTTTGTTGAACCTGCAAACCCAAAAAGAATGTGAGTTCTCCCATAGAACTCATCTGAAACTTATCCTTCATAAGCTTCTCAAATTCTTCACACAGTTCCTTCTTGGTAGATCCAAAAATGATGTCATCTACATAGATCTGAACAAGCAAAATATGCCCTTGTTGACTTTTGATGAAAAGAGTTTGATCAATTTGTCCTCTTTGAAATCCATTGCTCAGAAGATAAGTGGCCAATGTGTCATACCAAGCTCTGGGTGCTTGATGAAGTCCATATAGTGCTTTCACAACTTTGTAAACTTTATCAGGATGGTCAGGATCTTCAAACCTTGATTTACATATCATACACCTCCTCTTCAATATTGACCATAATAAGAAAGCAACTTTTGACATCCATTTGGTATAAAAAAACAAAAAAAATAAAAAAAAAAAAAAAAAAAAAAAAAAAAAAAAAAAAACAAAAACAAAAAAAAAAAAAAAAGAAAAAAAAAAAAAAAAAAAAAAAAAAAAAATAAAAAACAGAAAACCCATATAAGAAGCATAAACCAGAAATATTCTTATAGCCTCTATCCTAGCCACCGGAGCAAATACTTCATCATAGTCAATGCCTTCTTTTTGAGTATGTCCTTGGGCAACTAGTCTAGCTTTGTTTTTGATGACTATCCCTCTCTTATCTTTCTTGTTTCTATAGACCCATTTTGTACCAATAGCCCTATGCCCTTTAGGCAAGTCTACAAGAACCCATACATTTTGTAGTTTGAACTATAGAAGTTCTTCTTGCATTGCTTCACCCCATGCAGGATCACTAAGAGCTTTAGAAACTCTCTTTGGCTCTTCTTGAGATAAGAAACAGGCAAAAAGCATGTAAGTAATCCTGCGATCTTCCTTCATAGATGGCACCAACAAATCCTAGTTCATAATAAAAGTATGTCATCCTTCTTGTTTGAACAGAAGACAGCACATCACAATCACATGATCAATAGGATGATCTTTTGGGTGAATTCTTTATGAGTGAGTGGAAGAAACTTCATAAGATGGTAAAATATTCCCCAATTCAATTTCTTGATCCTCCACATGTGTGTCTTCAGATGTAGGAATTGGTCCTAACAAGCCTTCAGAAGTAGCAGTATTAACTTCAGGAGCAGCAGTACTAATTACTCTACTACCAGTATTAACTTGTGGACTGGCAGTATTAACTTGGTGATCATCAATACCATCATCTGAAAACTGCAATCATCATGAGTCCCCATCTTGATCTGTAATTGTGATCGATCAACAGATTTGAGTGAACATCTTCAAAGTATGAAGCTTCATTTCTTCCAAATTGGCAAGAAAATACAATCTTTATCTTGTTGAGAGGAAATGCTGGACTCAGAACCTCTTTGTATACCTGCAAAACCTAGAAAAAAGTCCCTGCAACCACGGGCACATAATTCATAGATTGGTTAAGAATCGAAGATCAAACCGCCACTTAGGACCATTTCCTTCTACCATATGTTTTATTCTCTATAAACCCAACAATGCAATTTTCCTGTAACTTCTGTCTAATTTGTATACCCTAAAATGCTTTGCTACTTAAAAATAAGACCCAACAAATAAACCTTCATCACTATTGCCATCAAACTTGCCTAACTTATCTAAGGTATTAAGAAATTATAACATGACACCCACAGGGCTTCATAAATCCAATAGCAGTTTTAATACCCCAAAAGAGTTCATAAGGAGTCTTATTATGAGGCTTGACAACTAAGACCCTATTTTGTACATAGCAAGCAGTAGAAACTGCTTCTGCCAAAATGTTGTAGGTAACTTAGAATCTGCTAACATTGTTCTAGCAGCCTCAATAAGAGTCATATTCTTTCTTTCAGCTATACCATTTTGCTAAGGTGTCCTTGCTACACTGTATTATCTTTTTATACCTTTTTCTCTACAGAACTCATCCATCACATGGTTTTTAAATTCTGTCCCATTATCACTTCTGATTATCTTAACTTTCTTATCCACTAGGTTTTCTATCTCTTTGATAAAGTTTTTAAGGATCTCACTAGTTTCATCCTTAGTTCTTAAAAAGAAAACCCATGAAAATCTACTATAATCATCAGTAACTACCAAGCAGTATTTTTTATGCATTAGACTACTAACAAAAGTTGGACCAAAGAGATCCATGTGCAGCATAAACAATGGCTTAGTAATGGGATTAAAGGCCTTGGTCTTACAAGAGGCTCTGTGTTGCTTGCCTTTAAGACAGGCAACACAAGTTTGGTCATTCTCAAATCTTTTTAAAGGCAAATCTCTTACAAGATTTTCTTTGACAAGTTTATTAATATTTTTAAAATTGACATGACCAAGCCTCCTATGCCAGAGCATTGATTCCTCAGATGTAGCCTTTGCAACTAGACAAGTTAAACCATCTTTAGGAACTATGTTTTTCATATCAAAACTGTACATGTTATCCTGTCTAGGAATTTTAAGAAGTATCTGATTTTCATCAGGCAACTTAAAATTAGGAGATAGGACAAGACATTCAGAGTCAGTAAAAAGAACATAGTTCTTTTTGTCACACATCTGTGAGACACTAAAGAGGTTGAACTTTAACTCTTTGACAAAGTATACATCATCAAAATCAAGTTTATCAGTTTTAATAGTACCTTTGCCAGTAATTCTGCCTCCATTTGCTCCTCCACCAAAAGTAACATATCCTCCATCAAAGTCTTTGAAATCTGAAAGATGGGCTATGTTTCCAGACATGTGCCTTGAGCATCCACTATCAACAAATCCTTTATCATTTAGTTGTGAATTACTCTGCACACAAAACTTATGAAGTTAGTTATCTTTGGGGACCCAAGCCATTACTGACTTGGATCTGCCTCGTGCATCAATGTAATTATATTTGTTAAAAACTAGTGATGCACCATTGGGTTTGATAGGTCTCCAAACCCAACATGCTGAGGGCTTAACAGCATTAAATCCCCTTGCCCTGACAGTATTAACATTTTGCCTACCAGTATTAACATTTTGATTATGAGACCTTTTTGTTAATGCTGTTCTCTTGTAAAAGGGCCTTTGAACAGTTGATTGTGCTTGATTTTGAAAATGTGTCCTTGGTCTAGCACAATGAACTGTTGATTTTGGGTGAGCAGTATAAGAAGGCCTAACAGTATTAAAAGACCTAGCAGTACTAAAAGGTCTGGCAGTGTTAACAGACCTAACAGTATTAACTGGCCTTGCATTATTAACAGTTTTTAGGCCAGTCTTCATTAAGACTGCTCTTGGAACCATACATTTGTGAACATTAGGACAACTGTATTGAATGTGCTCAAAACTTCCACAGATAAAACATGCCTTGTTATTAAAAACAAAGTTACATCCTAATTGATTGGATTTTTGACCATTCCAATTTCTTTGGTTTCCTCTAGGTCTTTGTGACCTATACATTTTTGCATACCTAACTGACCTCCTAACTGGTGTTTCAGGTTTAACAAACTCTTTCTTAGTAGCAGTAGGTATAACAGTTTTCTTTTCAACCTTAGGGATAGGCTCAACATCATCCTCATCATCTGACACCCAATCTTCAATGATTGGAGCATCATTATTCTCTCTAGCTTTCTTAGGTTCTTCTTCCCTAACTTGATTTACGGATGAAAAACGTTTCTTTGTCCAATCTTTGTCTACCTTAAATGGAGACACAACAGAGCTATTTTCAGTAACATCTTTGGGTGTTGTGGTTAAAGAAGTCATCAGTATTCTTCCTTAGAATTATTTGAGCTCTCTATACAGCAAACAGTGGTTGGCTTTAGACTTGAATCCCAAGGACCATGCTCATTTACCTCAGTAGATTGAATTCCTCACACCGAATAAGACAAGTCTAAGGTTGTTGTCTTTTTAAAATTAAGGGATGAAGGTGATGTGACAGCAGTATTAACCACAACCCCTGTTTGCTCTTGCAGTTACCTGACTTGCTAATCAAATCATCTAAGTCTTTTAGATGATTTTTTTCAAACTTGCTAGCTTAAATTCAAACCCCTCTTTTTCTTCCTAACGTTTTCAAGTTCAGTCTTAACAAATCCCAGTTAGATAATCCTTAATACCTACACTTCTTATTAAGCAATAGCAATCTCTTCCGAAAACAGGACTTCAGATTCTTTATATTTTTACCTACTTGTGCTTCTAAAATTTGACAAACCATCTTAATATGGTAGAATGCATTAAAAAGCAGTATCATCTATTCTATCTAGTATATCATCATACTGTTTTTAAGAGCTTCATATTTTTACAAACAAGATTTAGAACAAGATTTTATCATCTTGATACCTCAGAAATCAGAGAAGTACATGAGAGCGCATGATGTGGCTAGAATTTCATCCTCTGCCATAGCACTACCAATCAAATCAAATCCAGAACCATCTATAGGCACACAATGCCTTCTCAGATAGCAACTTCAATCCTTACTACTAACAAGCCTTTGATGAATCTCCTTGTTCCAATTTATGTTGTCTTTGCTAGCTTGAACTCTACATTCTCTAGCAAAAATGTCCCATTTTATGATATTTTTGAAAACATTCTACCTTTGATTTGATCATATCCAACAGTCTGCTCTTCCATCAATGATTATCTTCCTTCCAGTTCTCTGATAGAACTTCCTTGCTCTCATGCTCAGCAGTGCCATATTCCATTTTAGATCCATCTCTTCCAAATCATCATCATGAAGTTGCTCAAGATCTTCATGAACAAGCTGAGACCCTTGTGGTTGTGTGGACAAAAAGGCATAAACTGTGGCATCACTACACTAGCCTACTAGTTTTTTACAGGTACTATCAGTATTAAAACCTTGGTGTGCCAGTATTGAAACTCCAGTATTAACAGTATTAATAGATTAGTACTGCTTGGACTGGAAGTGGTTAGAAATGCCAAATTCTTATCATCATTATTAACAGCAACAGTTCTAACCTTTTGTTCAACAATTTTAAAATTGTTGTACAAATCATCCAAACCCATAGTTTCAAAGTCAGGTTTGTTCATCCAGACTACCACATGTGTATCCCATTTCTGGAATGTAAGCTTTCTCAAAAAACTTAACATTTAAATCCTCTGGAGGAGTATCACACCAAGAATTGCCAATCTACTAACAAGCTTTTGAAGCCTGTTAAAGATAAGTCCAAAGATTATGAAGCTTGTAGCATTAAAATTCTTTTTCATACTGTTGCTTCAGTAAGGCCTTTTGTGTCTTCTTTGTAGCATCATTTCCTCCAAAGCGAGCTTTAATAGCAATAAACATAGATTGAGCATCAACATACTGGTTAAAGGTAAGCTGATGTTCATTTGGGAGTGCCATGAGGAGAAGACTTCTGGCTTTGACATCATTCTTCTTGCAAATCTTATTCTTCATGTAGTAAAGGGTACAGTCCTCTTCAATGCTGTTTGATGGACCTGATGTCTGGTATTGGTAACAGGAATAGGAACCCAAGAATTCCCATTTCTATTACCTCCCATAATGCATTGGGTACATGGAATCTGGAAGTACTGGCTTGAATCTGATTTCCCCACAACTCATACTCACCAAGTATGTATCATCGGAAGCATGTGCCACCATTGTTCTGAGAATTTTCTAACTCCATTTTCCCTAGATCAAAGTTTCTCAAAGCACAGGCTCTGATACCACTGTTGATCCCACGCCTTGATCGATTCTTTATGTATAAAGAGTAATGTTTACCTTGGAAAATCCCAAGAATAACAAAGATTGAGACTTTGTATGTATATCAAAGTGTATGCGGAATCTACACTTTATGATACTCTAGAGAAACTTATTAATGGAACAGTAATGACCACTAACACACAATAAACACAAAACTCACTGCTTCAATATTATTAACTAATACGAGTACTCTTGAAGTACTGGGGTTACAAACCTTGAAGCTATTACAAATTTTCTCTAAAACTATCTCTTAAAGTTCTGTCTATCACTACTCTAGGGATCTCCTTTTATAGAAATACAAGGAGCCCTTTACAAATATATCTGCCTATCTATTAAGAGATCAAATGTTACAATTCAAAACAAAATATTCCCTAAATACTCTCCATGCATTCTTAACTTCAGTTCATCATGCTTTGACCATTTAGCAGTACAAACTCCTTCAACTAGCAGTATTAAATAACATTGACAGTTCTAACTTAATACTGGCAGTACTAACTTTGTACTGGCAGTACTAACTCCTTTAGTACTGTTTTCAGTATAAAGTCATATGAAGATTTATTCCTAACAGTTAGTAACTAGTAGTTTACTAACTGCTATTTTAAGTTACTAACTTGCTATGTAATTAGTAATTGTTTAGTTACGTACTTACTTCTAGAGTAAAGATAGTACTGCAAAGAGTAAAGTTAGTACTACTAGTGTAACTTAGTACTGCTGATGAAGAATGAAGAAAATATTAAAGTTGTAATGCTACTTTAACTCAGTTATGTGTGCTGGTACAAAGTAACAACGCTTATTCAAGTTTCTGCTAGCTGGTACAAAGTTAAACAATGCTAAAAGTTACAAATACTCAATGGGAGGATTCAGATTGCTGAAAGATAAAGAGGATTGAGATCAAGAAAAACTTACGTGATTAAGTATGAGTTATCTATAAAAAGTGATCTTAAGTGAATATGTAAAATTTTTAAATATATAGTAAAACAACAGAGGACGTCCTTGGTGTATAAAAGGAGGACCAATGGGCGATAATGATTGATATCATTTACAATGATCTGTCAATCTACTGATGAGCGTGCTCTCAAGGTATTTGTAAACCCGATACACACTAGATAAGAGTGTTCGTCGCTACTATCTAGCACAAAAACCACTATTGCGGACATCTGATAAGTTTTGGTGAAACCGCAGTCAACTCGAGCCCGCTCTATAAATCTTGTGAGCACACACTTCCACTCACCCCCACTCACTCTTCCAGAACACGCGCAGTCGCACAAACCTATTATTCAGCCTCTCATTCCAGCACATACCCCACCCATCACCCACCCCTATCCCAACCATACTACCTCCCCTCTATCTCAACAACGACAAACACAACAACAACTCCTAAACATGTAACACACACACACACACAAACTCTCAGCTATGTGCTACAATCGACTCGCGACTCACTCCGCTCCTACGAAACTCGCACTACCACAAAAAAATCCTCCTTATCCCCCCCCATCACATCTCACACCACGCAAACCTCTCTCACTTTCCCCACTCATGCATCTCTTAATCAGAGTGGTTGTGTGTGTGCAAACTCAACCCACCTCCCCACCACTCACTCTCTATCACCTCTCTTAAAATAGCACACCACACACCGCTATAAGAGCGATTAAGGGATACCTGATGTGTCACAGAGAGTGTACATAATTATGCACTATTTAAGGAATAATTGTATGTTACCATATCGAACTCACTACAAGATACTTACATTTTACACACACAAATATCTCTACATGAAACTAGTTATATAACTTAGGTTGGAGGAGATGTATATCACAAACACCACACACTAAACAGTACATAATATTAATACACACACATATTTTATAGACATCACTCACAAAAAGCGAGCGGATAATATAGTAGGTGATGAGAACTCTATGAATGAGCGCGAGAGTGAAAACATCACTCTACATTGAAACACAGAGACCAAAAAATCTCAACATACCTACTATTATAATAAATAAAAAAATAATAGTAATATATATGATAGCTGAGCGAGCGATAGAGTGAGTTTAGAAAGACTTATGATATATATGAGAGAGAAGATTCATATACTCGTTGTGATATGTTGTTATAAATAAATCCAGCAAACCACACACACCCACTAATACATCGTTAAAAATTAAGTATAAAATATTATCTCAAATACACAAAAATCTCTAACTATACACAAGGAAATAAGTATTACACTAGAGTGATTAATAACACTGCATTTAACAAAAGCTAATAGAGAAGCGCATAGATAACTATGAACAAATCGAGAGGAGAGCTATGAGGTTATGAGTATGTGGAGTGTGAGTAACTCAAGAGGATGTTTGAGGTGGATTTTGAGTGTGATAGTAGAGGTGAGGTAGGTGGTTTGGAGTCAAAGTCAGAAAGTTATTCAATTTAAGTTATTGTGGGGAGTGTTGAAGGATTATGGAGAGGAGATGTATTTGATATTTGGGGTGTATAAGTTTGTGATGTGTTGGAGGGTAGGGAGAGGTTGTTGTGGAGATGTGTTTATTAGTAATTTGTATATGAGATATGAAGTGGAGGTGATGAGTTTTGTTGAGGTGTGATGGGTGTGTGATTATAATTGGTTTTATAGGTTTATAAAAAATTTAGATTTTGTGAGTGTATTTAAATATTGATATTATGTTTTATGACTTTTTGATGGAAGAATAATTGGTGAGATATTTTTTAAATTTGTATCAAATCGAATTTGGAAGAGCAATTAGTTGAGGTTGTGCTTTAGAATTTTGTGTAGGAATTTGTTTGCTTCTTTTGTAAGGATTAAAGAAAGAGGTGGTGGAGGAACGGTTTTGTAGCAGATATGATTTCAGGGATGCTACACTGATAGTTGTACATAGAGGATGTCCTGACGCTTGTTCCATTACGACGAAGGAGTAGTATTTTGTCCAAGTTTAGGAGCTTGCTTGTAAAGTCTGAGGAGAGAGAAGAGCTTTGCACAGGATCACAGTCCTTCTTTGCGTCAAGAACCGGTGTATATGCTCTTGATCACTATATTCTACTTTCTTCTGATTAGTTCTACATTGGACTGATTGAGATTGGGAACTCTTTCACTATCCGACTCAGTTATTCGCTACCAGTCTTCTCATCTCATACCTTCAATTATCATCAACCATCACGATAATCACCAAACATCATCATCATTATCATCATTATCATCAGCATCATCATTATCACCATCATCATCTTCAAAGTCATCCTAATCATCATCATCCTCTTCATCACTATCTCCCCATGACTCTTTCTCACTTTCTGAGTCATACTTGGGTACATCAAGAACCCCTAGTTTAGTACTAGTTCCGTCATCTATACCAGAAGTCTTTTGTTGTTGCTCATTAGGATCCTTTGACTAAAGGTCAACTCCATCACCTGAGCCACTTGCGTGAGAGCTATGAAATTGTTTCTTGCTTCTTTCGATAGCCAGCTTTATTTGTTCAGCTTTAGTTAATGCAACCTCAGATAATACATTTAATCCTTTGGCTTTTGGCATCATGGCAGGTTGCT
This sequence comes from Tanacetum coccineum, assembly GCA_026074375.1. Taxonomy (NCBI): domain Eukaryota; kingdom Viridiplantae; phylum Streptophyta; class Magnoliopsida; order Asterales; family Asteraceae; genus Tanacetum; species Tanacetum coccineum. The sequence goes on from BQNB010009148.1 coordinate 63,992, forward strand.
TCTTCTTGTTAGATTTAGCCACCTTAGCTTGAGTCTTGAGTCTGGTACCTTTAGTAGCTTGAATAGGCTTCTTCTTGGGAGATGAGTCTAAATCAGCTTTCTTTTGAGCGTACTTTGGTTTTGGAGCTTTCTCTCCAGAAGCAAAAGCATAGCATGTCTTGTAAGCTTTGGATACCAACATTGCTTGGTTTGTTAATTCAATAAGGAGAAATTGTAGCCATATACATGGACTATTATCATTATTTCTGGAGATAACAAACTCATATGAAGTAAACATGGTGTCAACTCGATCATGTGTGCCCAAAAACATCTTGTTCTTCCTCTAAATAGACTGATCCTTAGACAAGAATAATTAATGACATCTTTTGTGATCTGGATATGACATACTGTTTGTCTATCTTAGGCATCTTTGTTTTCTCCTGAATAGAAAAAACTTCCTATAGTAGATACACATATCAATATTCTTCTTATAAGAACATCTAGATGATTTGGACCACTGGTACATATGAAATAAAAAAATTTTTTTATTCCCCCCCTTTTTATCCATTCTGAGTTTCTTTGCCACTTCACACTTGTTGATGAGGTACAAATGCACTCCATGGTTGGTGTAAGTAGTCACACTAACTTCAGTGAGATAGGTGATGTCTCATAGAGGCCTAAGATCTCTGATGAAAGAAAGAATATCGTATTCCAGTAGAAGGTCTTCAAACTCTTGTCTTGGAATTCTGGGGCAAATCTAGAGTATCTCTCTAAATATTTCAACATCAAGAGAGAATTTCTTCTTATTTATCATGAATCTGATAGATGACTTATGAACAGAAACTAAAGCCGAAAATTCTTGCATATAAATAGTAGGAACATCTGTAGTGATTAGGAATGCTTGTTAGAAAGGAGTGAGTGCAAGAGCATCCAACACCACTTAAAATGTATTTTCTTTAGGTTTGATGTCTGTTTTGAGTCTCATGTTGCATTTCCTGAACTCAAGACGGTCCGCAGGGGCAACAAGAGCATCATCAAGGGCTTTATGTTGAGCTTGAGTGGTATTCATGTTTCTGCTAAGAATATAACCAAAACAGTTTACATATATAACCAATTTTATATATAACACACTATAAGGCCTTTGATTGTTGAATACTTAAGCTTGATCCATGTTGTGATATCATTTAAATGATTAGGCTCATTAAGGCATTTAGCATGTTTGACTAAGATCAAATCATCTGAAGGGCAACTTAATAAAGCATAATGTTAAAAGCATTTAGACAATTGAAAAGTGCCTTTTGGAATGCTATTCAAACTAGCTTGTAGAAAATAAGGCAACCTGAGACTTGTTCAGATATTCTTGTTGAACCTTGATATATAGTATACTTAACTTGTTTAGATTGCTAAATTAACCAATTTTAATTAGCTACCTAACTTGAGTTTTAAATTTCCTTTAAAAAAATTCAATCTTAATATTTCCTTAATATCTATTGCTAAATAGCCTCCTATTGAGGAGTGTTAAATCGCCTCCTATAAAAGATTGATAAATTGCCTCCTATAGATGATTGTTAAATCGCCTCCTAAAGGAAATGTTAAATCGCCTCCTATATATGATTGACAAATCGCCTCCTATATAGGACTGATAAATCGCCTCCTATAGATGATTGTTAAATCGCTTCCTAAAGGAATTGTTAAATCGCCTTGAGACGGTGTGTTGTTAACTCGCCTCGTGAAGGGGTGCTGTTAAGTCGCCTTATAAAAGGGTGTTGTTAACTCGTCTTCTGAAAGGAGTTGTTAACTCGCCTTCTAAAGGTGTTGTTAACTCGCCTCTCAAATGCGTTTGTTTAACTCCTCGCCTCAAAAGTTATTTTTCACAAACAAGAAATTTTAAGAATCATGAATAGTTCAAATAGCATTCTTAACAGATGAATAACACTTAGGATCAATTATAACAACAATTAGCCACAAAATCATCAAGAACGATCAAGAAACAAATATGTAATAGATCATTTAATACGTTCCATGGCAAGAAGAAACAACAAACAAGGATGAGGTTTAAATGCTCAAACATATTCAAGAATACATAAGAACACTTTCCTACATAAAATCCACTTATATTTTTCCTTATTTCCCTATACTCCTAAATTTTGAAAACAAGAATTAACCAAATCATAAGCATAAGTTAACCAATAAATAAACTATTTTAAGCGAGTGTTTACACACTTAAACAAACAAAACCCCTCATTCAATTTAAGATTTTATCCATTTTTGATTTTGATGAACCCTAATTCTATTTTTAGGGTTTTCGAGATCAAATCCGAATTAAAACTTAATTACTTTGAGAGATGTGTTGTTTAGAATATGGAGAACGAGTTCTAGTTATACCTTTTGAGTGATATCAACTTGAAATAAAGATTAGGATGTGACAATTTTGAATGGGTGATGAGAGGGAATTTCTTTTTGTTAAGTGTGTGTTTGTGTGTGAGGAAAGACGGGGTGGGTGAAAGTGTTATAAAACGAATTTTGTTTTTTGACACTTTTGCCCCCTCTAGTTTGATATCCTTTTCATTTTTCTTATATAAGTTTTAATAGGCATGTTAAGTTTAACACATGTCACAAATAGTCCCTAATGTTTTTAACTATTATACCTAGAAACTTATACTGCACATATACTCCATAAAGCATAAATCACATAATAGTTTAAGCTCACAATAAGCTAAAATTAATTAACTCCCCAAAAATTGTTAACACCGATAAATTGTTTAAACCTTACCCTTTATCACAAACAGAGATTTTATATAAAGAAATATTTGACATTTATCGTCCCCCCCGTTTTTTTAAAAAAAAACAATGACCCGTTTTATATTTAAAGAGCTGTAGTCATTGTTTGAGTGTTCAAATGTCTTTGAAAAATGATTTTCAAATGATTTTCAGATAAAAATAGTTTATTTTGAAAACAACACCATAACCAAATAAGATTTCTCTTATTTAAACACATAAGCGCACTGACACGTACACGTATGGAATATTGGAAGCACGGGTCGTGATGCAAAGTAATCACAAGCCTTTGCATGGTCATAAAAAAATAATACCATGCCCGAGAAAAAATATTCTCGTATAAGAGGTAAGTTTTCCTTTTTTGAAATACTTGCCTTTAAAATGAGACTCGGGCCATATGTCATGTTTTCAATCGACTAATTAATACAGATATACAATGCCATTGATTAATTGAACATTTCTGAGCCGTTAAATATAATCGGATGCAGAAACCATGACATTGAAAAATATGTTTTTGTCTTTTTCTGATTTTTTAATTTTGTATTTTTTTATAAAATTTTATAAGAAATGAAAAATCTTTTTGAGTTTTTTTGGTTTTCTATATATGCATATAATACACAGGATATGAGTTACCACAGCACTTTTCTTTTCCTCTGTGCCAGACATTTCAATCGTATTCTGAGACAGCTACACATACCTACCTAGCAATAAGATCAGAAGTTAAATCTGCTCTCGAGGCAAAGGTTAGAAAGATGTCAGCCAGTTTCGGGGTGGTGATTTCAGTCCAGACATAAGTATATTTCCATGATTCCATCTCCACTATGCACCCATTATAAAATGGTAGCGAACATCAATGTGTCTGGTCTTGAGTGATTAAAAAAAAAAAAAGAATAAAAAAAAAGAACATTGTTGCAGCATAAAGCAATCGCACTCTTGTTGTCGCAGTACAGAGGAATCTTATTGAATTGAAAGCCATAATTTGTAAGCTGTGAACGCATTGAGCATATCACCCAAATAAGGCAATATATTCAACCTCTGTACTCGAGATGGCAGTGCACTTTTGCTTCTTAGACGACCAGCTAACAAGTTTGTCACCTAGAAACTAAGCGCTTCCTGATGTACTACGTCTAGTGTCTTGGCACCCCGCATGATCGGCATCTGCATAAGCTGTAAGTGACATGTCGGTATCCTTCGAGTACTATAAACCTATGTTAATGGTTCCTTTAAGTTACCGAAAGATCCATTTCACCGCTTGTTTAGTGTTTGTTTTGGTATGCGTAGCCCTGATTGTCGGGCACATAAACAGACAGCATAGATAAGGTCAGGTCTACTGGATGTAAGATACATAAGAGATCTAATCATGCAACGTAAAGTGTAGCATCAACTTGTTTCCCCTTGTAGATCTTCATCTAGTTTATAAATCTTTCAACCATGGGTGGTGTTCGACAGAATCATAGTAAGCAACCAATATTTTTTTTTTAACAATTTCAAAAGCTAAATTGATTGGTTTATAAAGATGCCTCTAGACTTTGAGAAATTTGCAATCCTCAAAAAGATGAATTGTCCCATCATCGACATCTTGAATTTAGTGTCAACTGATTAGCAAAACTCATTAACACATGGCAGTGATTAAGTGTATGCAAATATTATAGCGTCAACTTAAAAATATCCTAGTAAATAAGTAGTTCCCAGCTTGCCATATGAAGAGGATTTGTAATCAACTTACTGCACCTTTGGAAAATGTTAGTGTAGAGTAGTAACTTGACACATGTTTGTACCATGCACGTGGTGCTTGTATGACACCGTAGAGGGCCTTTTTGAGCTTGTACACATGCGATGGGTTGTCTTGATCAACAAATCCTTCTGGTTAAAAAACGTAGACATCTTCTTTAATCATGCCATTTAAGAAAGCCGTCTTGATGTCCATTTGGTAGATCGTCATATTCTTGTGAGCGGCATTTGCTACAAAGATACGGATGGCCTCTATTCTAGCAACTGGTGTAAATGATTCCTCGAAATCGATTCCTTCTTCTTGCCTTAATCCTTGAGCATCGAGTCTAGCCATATTCTTTAGTACCCCGCCAAATTCATTTGTCTTGACCTTATAAATCCATTTTAGTTTGATCAACAACACTTTATCTTGACACGACACCAATTCCCAAACTTCAAGTCTTTCAAATTCATGAATTTCTTCTTGCATTGCATCGATCCATGACAGTTTGGTCAATGCTTGTTTGAAATTCTTTGGTTTGACCGAAGTTAGGAAGGCATCAAAGTAACACTACATGGCATCAGTTTGGAGTTGCTTTTTTGTAAATACAGATCGAGAAGGGTCTATGCTCTCGTTTGGTATTGGATGATCCTTATTCCATCTACCAAGGTGTTCAAATGGAGTGTGAATTTATCTCACATCGATGAGATCCTATAAAAGTCTAAGTCTTCATAAGGGAATTTCATGAAGTATCATCATGAAAAGTTGGTGTTTTTTTGATGCATTTTAACCTTGAGAAAATTAATTGGAGTAATGTTCATTTTCTATGTGTTGATGGAATACTTTGCAGATGGACGCATCCTGATCAATGAAAGTTTTGACGCAGTAGAATCGACAAAAACCCAGAGCTCTCTAAATAACAGCTTCTTGAACTGGAGAAATAGCAATTGTTGGAGGATTGAAATATTCATCGAACATAGGTTCAAACAAACAATCCCAATCGTATCTATTTGGTGGAATACAAGGTTGTTAAGAAACATGGTTTGAAACAAGTCCTGAACTGGATATAGCAAGAGTCATAGAATGAAGCCCGGGTCCAGAACTGAATTGTTCAGAAGCCATAGCTGTCAGCTCATCGAACGTCAGATGAATTGTTTCAATAATCATCCAGGTCCTTTTGTTGTAGATTCTAAACGCTTTCTTTACGAGAGTGTAGCCAACGAAAATACCAATGTCGGCTTTAGCATCTAATTTACCCATATCCTCATTGTCATTGGTAGGATAACAGAGTGAACCAAAGACATAAAGGAATGATAATTCTAGTTTTTTGTCTTCAAACCAGCTCATATGGTGTTTTGTTGTATCGGTGACGGATTAAAGAACGGTTTTGGGTGTAGCAAGCTGTATTGATTGCTTCCGTCCATAGAAATAATGTAGCTTTTGAAAATATCAACATCGTATGAGCACCTTCTACAAGAGTTTGGTTTCGCCTTTCGACAACGCCGTTCTGTTGAGGAGTGCGTGCAACAAATGTTTGATGCGATATGCCAACATTTTCATAAAATTCTCGAAGAGTCTGATTGACAAATTCGGTTCCATTATCTGTTTGAACATTACGGACGGTGGCATTCAAACAAACTTGAATATTTTTAATGCATTTGATGATGGCCTCTGGAGCTTCATCTTTTGACCTAAAAAATCTAACCCAAGTAAATCGTGAGTAATCTTCAACAATCACTAAGATATACCTTTTCTCGTTAATACTTGCCACACGCATCGGGCCACACAAATCCATATGCAAAAGATATAGTTTCTCTTGGTTAGTGTCTTCAACTTTAGGTTGATGAGAGGATTTCTTGCTTTTTCCTAATGCACATGCTGAACATAGATGATCTTTCTGAAATTTAAGCCTTGGAATGCATCGTGCAATACCATCTTTAGCTAGCTTATTAAGAGTACCGAAGTTGAGATGTGATAACTGACGGTGCCATAACCAGCTCTTAGTCTTTGATGCTTTGGATAGAAGATAAATCAGAGATGTTTTAAGTATGCCATTAAGAGAAATTGTGTACAAATTTATTTCTCTGGATCCGGAAAGTAGATCAACATCTTCTAAATTACGAATAAAGAAAGTGTTTTTCCGAAATGCAACTTCAAGATCCGCATCACAAAAATGACCAACAGAAAACAAGTTATGTCCAAACCCCTTTACGTAGTATACTCTTGATATAGTAACATTTCCCATCTGATAGTCACATACCCTATAATCCTTGCAATTTGGCCGTTCTCGAATCTAGAGGACGATCTGGACAACCTGTCATTGACAAGAGAAGAAGATAATGGAATATCTGTAGCATTAGATCCCCAAGTATGATTGGGTTTTGAGTTGTTAGCATTCTTAGATTCTACAATCTTGGCATTTTTACTCGAACCTACACTTTTTATTTGTTTGGGTCTCCTTTTATAGACTTTTAACTTTGGATTTTGTGTATCAACTGAGTGGGAAGTGGTTTTCTTAGGAGGCACTACTTTAGCTGAAGTGATCCTAGTTAAAGGGCACGAATTACCAACTATAGTGAAAGTTCTTCCAGTTGGTTTCCACTTAAGTCCTACTTTAGTTAATACATGGTGACCCGTATTTACCCAAATATTTTTGTTTTAAATGTTTCTTAGGAGATTTTAGCAAGGCCATCCCATTAATTATAAAATCAAGAAATACACATAACATGAAACACACAAACATAGATTTCTTACAATTAAGCACAAATAAAGTTCAAGAATTCGCATTTAACTGTAATGCATAACATTAGCATCACAAATATGTTTCAATAACAATATTCTTGTTTATTAAACTTCCTATGTTGGGCTTCTACTTTATTCTTCATGTTCCCTACATGGTGTTTGCGAGATTCCGATCAGTGTCTTTTATATTGCCCTTAGGCTTTAATCCCAACAATTACTAGTAGAACAGCTTCAAATCCAAGTAAAGACAAAACATGTGTGTAAGAACTAATGTTTATAGATAACTCTACCTTTTTAATGTTGCTTGAGGATGTGAGAGGTTCAGCAAACCTAGCTTTCTTGACATTGTTTTTGGGTGTGACAGCAACCTTTTTCGCACTAAGTTTAATCGCATTAAGGAACGTGCCTTGAACATATAGAAGTAACTCCTGAATTTGTTTGGCATGTTTACAGGCAAAGTCTAACGCATTATCTAAAGGCTGTTTACTGTTATCATTGGTTTTCACTATTCCCCAAGTATATCACTTGTTTCCTGAGTTTGCTTAAAGGATAAGCTATGGTAGCATCCCTAATTTGCAATACTGTATGCTAAATGGATCTAAGATCAGCTTTAAAACCATGCTGGGAATAATTTTGGTGTGGCATATGGTATTTATGCAACACTATCAATAAATTATTTTCCTTTTAGTTTTCGTAAATTGTTTTTTAATGATGTAATCACAAAAACCTTATCTTGAATTTGAGCTTTTAAATCCTAAATTTTAGCAGATTTTAAGTTCAGTTTGTCAATTAAAGAGTCACTCTATTCTTTAGTGATGGACAGCATGTCCTTTTTTATTGGAAGCGATCAAACTGACTTTAAAAACTTGTTTCGGCATGTATTAAATTACGTTTATTAAAGACGCTCCCATATTCCGAAAGCAATATTTTGCCACACTATTTTCCAGTTTCTCATTTATGGTCTCAAGTTCACATCTATCATAGTTTACAATCTCTTCCTTATTATTTCCTTTTAAAGTTTTAATAATTTCCTTCAGTTTACAAATGGTATTGTCTTTGTCTTGAAGCTGAGCTTTCAAATCATTATATGCAAAAAATTCTAGAATTTCAAGAGCATTTTGATTATCACAAGATTCACGTTTTTGAAAAATTTCTTGATTGAGTTGTATTGAGCATTCAAGAGAAATACAATGTTTTTCAAGTTGTGAGTGACGTTTCAAAAGATCATTAAACGCATTTTGTGATTTCAAAAGCTCGGCCTCAAGATTACAAGTTTCTTTTCTCTTTCCATCCATATTCACAGATTCACCAATCAAAGACATAGAATTCATCACAGTTAAAAGAACTTCTTGAGACATGATTTGTTGCAAGAGTCGATCATTTTCCAAAAGTAATTCTTTCTTAGCAATTTTCAAACATTGTTTGTCGACTGAAAACTGTTGAACAACAGCGTCCATTTGGTTAAAAACTGTCTGTACTTCCATTATTTCATTTAGAAGATCTCTATCAAACACATTGAAGATGTCTTTTAAAGATTTTAGAAATGGAATAATTTCATTGTTAAAAACAGCTTTTGTATGTTCAAACCCCCATTCACCTTCTGTACGAGCATCAGGTGTAGTCCTTATCTTCACCACATTGTCAAATCTGGCAAGGTGAAATTTAAGCTTTTTAAGGCTTTCATTCACCAAGCTAACCTTAGGAAGTTCCTTAGGTGCTTCTATTTTGACAGGGGATGCATCAGAAGGTTTACTGGTAGGATTGGATATATGCAACCAGAACGCTTGTTCAGCATCCATTTCTTGTTGTGGAGTAAAACGTTTCCTAAAATCTTCAAAAAGTCTATTTAATTTTTCATAATTAATAGGTTTATGAGAAATGTTTTTATTAATAATCTCTGGATCCTTTGCTTTTCAGACATTTTTATTGACTATTTTCTTCCAAAATCAATGTTTCCTCATCATCAATCATAGGCATAGTAACATGTTTATCAGACATAACAATACCATCATACAAGGTTGGTTTAATCCGCTGAGCTTTCCTCAGATAAAACGGATTTTGATAACCTAGAGCTTTTTTGTGTATATTATCCGCTGAGAAATCTTATTTTTCATGGTGTTTGCTTTTCTAAATTAAACAATATTTCATCAGAAAGTGCTTTTCAAAGACATTTGACCACTCAAACAACGACTACAACTCTTTAAATAGAAAACGGGGCATTGTTTGAGGGGGAGAAAATGTCAAATATCTTCTTCATAAAATCAGTTTTGTGATAATGGATAAGGTTTTAAACAATAACGGGTTATCAATTAAAGGGGAGTTAATTATGTTTAGCTTATATGAGCCTTAACTGTTATGTGTTTATGCCTTTAAGGAGTATATGTGCAAATATAAGTTTTTAGGTATGCTAGTTAAAACATTAGGGACTATTTGTGCCATTTGTTAAACTTTACTTGCCTAATAAAACTTGTATATAAAAAATGCATAGGTTATAAAACTTGAGGGGGTGAATGTGTCAAAAACGAATTTTGTTTTATAACACTCCACCCTCACCGTTTTTCTACACACACAAACATACACTTTAAAATTTTCATTTTCCCTCCCAACCTAAACTCGAAATCGCCATCCTTCAATCTTCATTTCCAGTGATCATCACTGTAAAATCCAACAGCTAGTGGGGTGTCAAAATATTGCGCTTAGCATGCAACACCTTGATTTACCATATCATTAAGATAGGTTTCAGAATGAAGTACCTCTAATATGACTTCAGAACCATAGTTGGAAATGTTGTCCATGAGAACCGCTTGTGCATTCGAGATATCATCACAGTCAGAATCATAAGTATCAAGATCCTCAGTCTAAAAAGCAGCATTGTTTAGAATGATTGTTTGAATAGCTTGACCATCTGGAACCCCTGGATCTGCAAGAAATGTGATTTTATCTTCATCCAAAATTTGTCCAGCTTCCTAAGCTTTAGCTAACATTGCTTTCTCCTTATAGCATGCTGTATTCCTTGGTCGCTTAGGCTGAGTGCATTGTCTAGCCATATGCCCTTCACCTTGACAGTTGTAGCATTTAACAACCCTTGCCTGTCCGCTTGCATTGTTTCCCCCAGAGCTAGTAGCATTACTCTTATACCCAGTACCAGAATAACTTTGACCTTGTCTCCCCTGTACTTGTTGCACTGTGACTCTGCCATCTTGAATAGTGGCTTGGTTTCTTAGATTTGAGGAAGTTCTGAGTTGATTATTAGTTGAAGGGAACCTTGAGGAAGCTACAGCTGTTAGAAAAGCCATTGCTTTGTTGAGACAAGCAATTAGATCATCCCCTGGAGAGAATACAAGAATAGCAAAACCTGAGTCCACAAGAGGTGACTCAGTCATTGGTTATGTAGAAACTTGTGGCGATTGATAAGCAATTTGTGGAATAGATGAGGTTTAATGATTCATTTGAGACTGATATGGATATGATGGTAACTGATGAATGATTGAATTTGAGGTTGTGATGGATAAGATTGATTAGTAAAGTTGAGTAGATGAATTTATCCATATTCGAGATTGTGAAAAACTGTTGTTGAAGCTGAGGATTGTTGTATGAAGACTGATAAGTGTTGAAGTGAGGTGGTGTCATCTGCTGATTTGCTACAAATGCAAGTGGATCTTGATTGCGTTCACGCAGAAGACGGACTTCATTTGCATGGAGTTCGTGTTGTTCAAGATATGCATGAAGCTGATCAAAGTTGGTAGTATGCAAATCCTTTACAAGCTTGACATCAGTCACAAATTTGCTCCATCCCGGTGGAAGACTGTTTAAGAACTTTGTGTTAACTTAAAATTGCTCAATTTTCATGTTGTAGATGTTCATATCATTAATTAGCTGAGTGAATCTCAAGTAATACTTGTGAAGTGTTTCCCCCTTTATGTGAGTAAACTTATCAAATGCATCATATAACTTACACTCTCTCTCCTGCTTAGTCAAAGAGGTACCTTGCATCAGTAATTGAACTCTCTCCCATAAATCTTTAGCAACTCTGTGATGATTCACAAGTGAATAGATATCAGCTGGTAGACCTTGAAGAATGATATTGGTAGCTTTCATATCACAATCAGCTTGAATTTTCTTAGCAGCAGACAATTCAACATATTTTTTAGTTCTGGTCACTCCATTCTCTTCAACAGTAGGCCAAATGAGTAGATCATTTTCAACTGATTCAAGTATCATTCTTTTGTGCTCTCTATTTTGCATGTAGAGTTCCATTCGACTTTTCCAAGAATCATACAAGTCCTTGTCCAACATAGGTGGACGATTGTCAGCACCGGAGAATATCATATACTCAGCAAGAGTATTCTTTTGTCTAAGTGGAATAACTGAATCTATGTTGATTTGATGTTTGTTAGATTACTTGTGGATCAAATGATGATTGAAAGTAATTGTGCTGTTTAGTGAGTTGTCTTTTAAGTGTTGTACGTCTTGAAACTACACGGGATTTTACAACTCTTGATAAAACCGGGAAGACAATTGAATGTTTCACGGATTTTACAAATCAAAGAGATAAACCGTATAATTTACTTTAGCAAATTTGAGTTTTGAATTGAGTTCAAGTGAATTAATTTTCCTTTTAGAAGTTGTTAAATCGCCTTCCAAAGACAATTGTTAAATCGCCTTGTAAAGGTAGTTGTTAAATCGCCTTGGCTTGGAACTCTGTTAAATCTCCTTCTAAAAGAAAATTGCTAAATCGCCTTGGCTTGGAAGATTTTTTAACTCGCCTTCAAAGGAACTCTGTTAAATCGCCTTCTAAAAGAAAATTGCTAAATCGCCTTGGCTTGGAAGATTTGTTAATTCGCATTGCAAAGAATTTTGTTAATTCGCCTTGAACTGAAATTGCTAAATTGCCTTGACCAAAGAAATTGTTAACTCGCCTTGTTCAAGAAGATTGCTAACTCGCCTTCAGCAAAGAAATTGCTAATTCGCCTTCACCAAAAATGAAACTCAAAATTTTCAAAACACAAAAAGACTCACTTTTGATCATTTTTACCCAAAAATTATTGTACAACTAGTATTACTAAGCCTATAGGTACCTTAAAAATGCAAACTTTATGGATTTTAAGCCAAAAATTTTAAAATCAAGATTTGTACTTTTTAAAGCTTTTCGAACACTAAAATGCACAAAAACGTAATGTTTTCTTTGATTCAAAGCATGTACACCTATATCCAAGGATACTAGATTAGATTTACCTATGTAAATGATCTTTTAGTGTAACAAAAAGCTTCGAAAAACAAGAAAACAAAATGAACAAATGGTACGGTTAACTAGAAAAAAATAAAACAAAGAAAAGAAAACAAACACAAAACTTAACAAATCACTCCATGGCTCTTGATACCAATTGTAAAATATGCTAGTAATCTATAACACCAAATAACTATAAAGAAATTCTAGAGAGAGAAAGTAGATGGGAGGAAGGTTCTAGTAAGAGAAAGTAAGAAAGAATTGTGGGAATAAACACTTCATAGTTAGTACTGCCAGGGATGAGTTAGTACTGTTAAGCCAACAGTTAGTACTGCTAGAAGAAAACAGTTAGTACTGCTCAAGATTACAACTGCTAGTACTAAATCAGTCAGTTAATACTGCTAGAGTAAGGTAGTACTGCCTGTACTAACTTAAGACTATTGAAGAACTTATACTGATGTTATAAGAGTTACTACTGCTGGTTCAAGATTACTGCTGTTGGTGAGAAAGTTAATGCTGCTGAAAGTCTTCTTGTTGTTTCAACTGAAGTTAATGCTAATTGACTGAAGTTAATGCTGATTAGTCAAACAGAAGACTGAAGTTAATGATGATTGAAGAAATTAATGCTGATTGAGAATTTGACTAAATACTTAGGAAAGTATTAAATACTTAGTCATTATATTTGACTAAATATTTAGGAAAGTATTGTAAGCTCGTTAGGACTCCTTGGTGTATAAAAGGAGATCCTAGGGCATCTAGTTTAACATCTCATTCATCTCATTATCATATACTTAAGAGAGAAATATACATCTTAGAGAAAGAACATTGTAATAGCTTCAAGGTTGTAACCCTAGTACTAAGCAAGAGTACTCGTATTATTGTTCTAATAATATTGAAGCAGTTTGTGTTTTATTCATTGTTCATTGTTTGGTACTGTTCCATTGATTAATACTTCTAGAGTATTGAAGTGTAGATTCCGCATACACTTTGATATACAAACAAAGTCTCAACCATTGTTATTTTGGATTCATCCAAGGTAACAAACACTTTACAAGGTAAAGAATCGATCAAGGCTTGGGATCAACAAGTGGTATCAGAGCCTGTGCTTTGAGAAACTTTGATCTAGAAGAAACAAACAAGAAGAACTCTTTACTCACAAGGAAGAGATGGCTCCTATGGCTCTTTCAGACTCTAAGGTAAATAATGACAAATCTTGCTCTAAAACTTGTCTGACAAACTATGAAGCTCTAAAGAAACAGTATGATGATTTGCTTGTTAAATTAAGTGATACTGATTTTAAAGCAGCTACATACAAAAGAGGTTTAGCAACTTTAGAAGGTCAAATTGTTAAATATAGAGAACATGAAGTTCTTTTCTCTGAGGAAATTGCTCTACTTAAAAGAAGTGTAGGTTCTAAAGAATATCAGTTAGGATTACTTAGGACTGAGCTTGAAAAGGTTAAACAAGAAAAGGAGGGAGTTGATTTTAAGATTGCAAAGTTTGATAAATCTGCAAAAGACTTAGATCAGTTGTTAGGAAGTCAGATAACTGACAATAGTAAAAAGGGTTTGGGGTATAGTGCAGTTCCTCCACCTCATCCTTTAATTTATAATAGACCTAACAAGCTAGATCTGTCTTATTCTGGTCTTGATGAGTTCAAAGGTTATGGTCCTGAGAACAGCAAGAAAGAGTCTAATGTTGTTTGTGAAAATTCTTCAAATGAAACTAAGAAAAATTCTAATGCTCCTTTGATTGAATAATGGGTTTCTGATAATGAGGATGAAGTTGAGTCTCCTATTGTGGTAAAGAAGAAAACTGTTTTTTCCTACTGCTGCAAAGATAGAGTTTGTTAGACCTAAACAACATGAAAAACCAGTTAGGAAGCCAGTTAAATATGCAGAGATGTATAGATCACAAAAACCTAGAGGGAATCAAAGGAATTGGAATAATCTTAAATCCCAACAGCTAGGAAATGAGTTTGTGATGAACAATAAAGCTTGTTTTGCTTGTGGAAGCTTTTACCATCTGTAAGGATTGTAAAAGAAGGTACAGAAAACCTAAAGGAAACAATGCTAGAAGGGTAAATCCTCATAATTCTCATAGAATGTCTTACCCTCATCCAAAAAGAAACTTTGTTCCAAAAGCAGTCTTAATGAAAACTGGGATGAGACCAGTTAATGCTGCTAAGCCAAAGGCTGCATATAATGCTGTCAAGAGAAATAGGTTTAATGATGTTAAAGCATCAGCATGTTGGGTCTGGATGCCAAAGAACAGAGTGGTAGATCATGTATCCAAAAACATCAGTGCATCAGTTACTTTGAAAAGATTGGATTACATTGATCACAAGAAAGATTCAGTCTGTGATGGTTTGGGTTCCATAAGAAGATGATTTGGAGGATCCTTCCAAACAGGGGAGGAAAATTGATCTGATTAATGAAGATCACTTTTGTTCAGATGGATGCATAAATTCAGGGGAGGCAAGAGTGCAGCAAAGAAAAAGAAGAATCCAGAGAAGAGTTCCCAAAAGCAAAATACCAGAAGAAGAATTTTTTGGAAGAATCCTCTTTAGCAAAGAAAATGAAGGTTTAATTCAAGAAACTTATGATTTGGAGGTAAATCACAAGTTTAGGGAGGATTGTTGGGAATTAAACACTTCAGAGTTAGTACTGCCAAGGGATGAGTTAGTACTGCTAAGCCAACAGTTAGTACTTTTGCCTAGAAAAAAAACAGTTCGTACTGCTCAAGATTACAACTGCCAGTACTAAATCAGTTAGTTAATACTGCTAGAGTAAGTTAGTACTGCCTGTACTAACTTAAGACTATTGAAGAACTTACTACTGCTGGTTATAGAGTTACTACTGCTGGTTCAAAATTACTGCTGTTGTGGAAAAGCTTAATAGCTGCAAAAGTCTTCTTGTTAGCTTCAACGAAGTTAAGCTAATTGAACTAAGTTAGAGCAATTGACTGAAGTTAATGCTGATTGTCAAACAGAAGACTGAAGTTAATGAATGATTTGAAAGAAATAATGCTGATGTGAGAATTTGACAAATACTTAAGGATAGGTATTAAATATTAGTCATTGATGTTAATATATTTGACAAAATACTTAGGAAAGTATTGTAAGCCCATTAGGACTCCTTGGTGTATAAAAGGAGATCCTAGGGCATCTAGTTTATCATCTCATTCATCTCATTATCATATACTTAAGAGAGAGATATACATCTTAGAGAAAGAACATTGTAATAGCTTCAAGGTTGTAACCCTAGTACTAAGCAAGAGTACTCGTATTTATTGTTCTATAATATTGAAGCAGTTGTGTTTATTCAATTGTTCATTGTTTGGTTACTGTTCCAATGATTAATACTTCTAGAGTATTGAAGTGTAGATTCCGCATACTACTTTTGGATAATAAACAAAGTCTCAAACCATATTGTTATTTTTGGATTCATCCAAGGTAACAAACACTTTACAAGGTAAAGAATCGATCAAGGCTTGGGATCAACAAGAATGAAAGATTAGATTATATGTAAATGAACCAACCAACCAACACCCTCTCCATGTGTGGAGAGGGTATTTATACACCATAGTAACTGGCATGGACTTTTGCTTTATGGGGCTTTTCCATTGTGTCTTTGCCCCGGTTAGCTACTAATATTACATTTTACTAATCTATAAGCCTACGACTAACTATATTGGTAGTGAACGATACTTTTCGTGTTTCTAACAGAATACAAGGGTATTCCTATAGTTGAAGCACGTTGCTGCACCTTCTTGGCTTCTATTATCTTCTGAAAATCAACCTTGGTGGTTAAAAGCACACTAAAAACTTGTTTTTGAGTTTTTTATTAATAAGGTCTGGAGGCGGTGTCGATACGGCATATCCAAGGTCTTGGATACGACGTATTGGGGGTTTCTTGGAGTAGGGACCACGTTTGATAATATTCCAGAATATTTTATTCCCATATAAGCTTGAATACGACCGTATTGGACTTCCTGGATACGGCTTATTGGATCTTGTGGTGTTAGTGGTCGTTGGTGCCGTATCTTCCTTTGATGGATACGGCGTATTGGACGTTAGACAGTAATCTTTAAAATATCTTCGTTTAGGCTCTAGATGCGTGACTATCAATCTTCACTAAGTACTCCATAATTACTATAATTCTTAAATATGAATGATTAAGTAACAATTCTTTGCAATAATTATACAAAATGGGTTAATTATATGGGATAAATGATGCTATAAAATAAACGTTATATTGATGTCCTCAAATATTCCCCCCACCTTGAATCCACTTGTCACAAGTAGCCTTTAGAAGTTTATGAAAATGTATCCCTAAGGATTTTTCCGTTTAAGCATTTATTTGATCAATTACAAGTACACAACCAAACACCTCACGAAATAAGAAGATGAAAACACTCAAATCACTCAACTAATCTATGTGGTAACCATGTAACTATTTTCTTCAATTGCTCCAGTCGTGACGAGTATTCTATCATGAGCTGGCAAGGATACTATCTCCACCACTAAGCTTAAGGAGTAAACAAGTTTATAAAGGTAAAATGGGTTTTTCTATAATAAGGCTTAGGGTTGATTACTCTAACTAATCTTTATCGATACCAATATTCCAAGAGGGCGACAAAGACCATACATACACACCCGTAACGACAGGATAGACACATGTGACTGCTCACTCCGACCTCAAATAAGCTAAATAGTAGGACTAGTAGAGTAACATAGGGTATGGATCTTTTAACTTTCACCAATAGTAATAAACCAACAAGGCAGTTGAGACATGCATACATGGCCATAACAACAGAATAGACATGCATGCTCGATCACATCCTTATTCGTGTAAAATCCATGGTTAATGATTAGGAAAGGGAATTAAATTGTTGTTAAACAACAATTTGTTTAGCCTCAATTTATTGAGTCGAACAAGGAAGTTCGGTCACTCTACGATGGAGCTTCGGTCTTTAATTAGTTAATGTTGTAATAGGATAATATCGAGAATCGGGCTCGATAGATAATCTAATATTGTATATGTTTCGGGTTTAATCCCAAGCAAAACCCGAGCCCGGGTCCTAGTTAAATATCCCGCGCGTCATTTAACGCGACGGGGTATATAAACTCTTTTCTATTTAGAAAAGAGTAAGTTGTTGAAAATATCTAAATAATATCTTTTCTCTTTTTCTCTCATTTCTCTCTCTAGTTTCTCTCTCTAGAACAACTCTTTCTTTCTCATTTCTAGTTCCGATTTCGTGATCGATTGTATGAAGTGAAGTGTTAACGGGATCCTACAGTATTAGCTTCAGTGTCATGAGCTTAGTGCAACATAAATGCCTCTTTATGTGAAGTTGTATCTCCTATAACTGTCGCATACGTTTTGCTAATCTTGTGGTCCACATTAATTACGTTTGAACAAAACCTATGAATTCATCAACTTTATGTTGACGTTTTAAGCATGTTTTTCTCAGGTGCTTAGCATGGATGTCGTTGCTTGACTTATGTGAAGTCTATTTTCCCGAACCAGTTTACCAGAAATTTATCTATGTCTTTAATACCGTTGTTGAGCTTATTTAAGCTTTCGTATTTTAACTTTTATATCTTTTAAATTTGATCAATGTAAAACTTATTCATATTTTAAACTTATGCAACGGTGTTATTTTTCAAACGTACCCTTAGAGGTCTGGTATGCGCTTAATTACACATACCTTTTACCTATTAAAACGAGCCTAAATGACCAAAAACGGACATAAAATGACAAATATATGCTTATTTTGCTATTTATGATGTGCAGGTAACGGATATTCACTACAGGACAAAATTAAAGGCAAAAACTGACAAAACCGAGCACGAGAATAAAAAGAGCATGAAAAGTCAAAGTCAAAGCCAAAGACGTGTGCATGGACCAACCCGCACCCAAGTGAATGGGCCGGGTCAGCCCATTATTCATCAATCATAAGCCTTAAGCTTTTAAGCCCTTATAAAGCCTAAAGTCCAAAACCATATTAACCGGCCAATTCATAAGCCCAAAACACCTAAACCATAACACCCATTAGTTCATTACACCTCTAGTCCTTTTTTTTATTTCACCACAAGTCCTTAGGGACTAACAAAGTTAGTCCCTAAGCTTTTCACCATTAGTCCCCCATAACCTAACCCCGTTTAACCCTTTACTCGGTATAAACAAGTTCCTATTTTACCTGCCATAGTCTACTATTCATCCATCCCTTTCAATAAGTCCTGCACCATGACAAAACCCCTCTCAACCCCACTTAAAACCCCACCCCATAAGAGGATAACTCCACCTTGTTAATCCCATGGAAGCTTATTGGACAAAATTAATCAAGGGCTATGTTCAAGATAAAGGAGCACAGATTTAGATGGATGGCTATGATGAGAGCTTCTCTTCCTCCTCACACAACAAACACAAGATGAAGAAGCCCCTCTTCATTTGTTTTATATAAATAGGGCTAGAAATCAAGCTGTAAAATCATCTAGTGTAATTTAGTTTTAGGAGTAGTGTAATGTTTCTTAATTTATGCTTATCTTTTACGTATTCAAGCTTTGTAATCTTCTTTTTATTAATAAAAGTCACGTTTATCTTAAATTGTCCTGTTTTAATTTCTTATTTACTCAAAACTCATTAAGCTATTTTTAAGTTTTCATAAGCTGTTGTTAACTAAAATAGGTGTTTACTTGTACAAATAAGCTTTTCAAGCTTATTTGTACAAGCTGTTCATGTTTCATTACAAATTAGTTAAGTAATAAGGTTTTGAGCTTTATGGATGATAAGCCAGACAAGGATGGGCTTATGTTTTTTTTAATTCAACTTATTGACAACAAGCTGAATCCCTAGAGCTTTAGGTTCACTCAAAGAGCTAAGGACTGAGGTACATTCATTTTTTACTCTTATAGCCTAATTTACTGTTGCGTTGCTTAATTTTCTTATTTTTGCTTATTGTTAATTTTATTATGCTTATCCTGTCTTAATGTTGCTTAATATGTTTAGTTAATAGTTTAGTATAAGTTTGATTTGAGATCTTTTCATTTCAAAGTTAGTACTGCCCATAATAGTTATAGCTTATTAAAAAGTGCTTATTTTTCCTTACTTTGTGCTTTTCTGTCATCTAATGTCATTGCGCTTAATCTGTTTTTAGAATTTAAGGCTTAGTTTAAATTGTTTCAGCTTAAAAATCAGATTTAAGATTTTAAAGGGGTGTTTGGGATAAGAGATTAGAATGTGTCAAATTAGGTTTAAAACTGTTTTTGGTTTATAAGTCAGTTTCATAAGCTGATTTAAGATCTAAATGATAGTTTAATAAGCTTAGATTAAATTTTGTTTAGTTTTTAGAGTGGTTGATCAAATTCTCAAAGCTTGCTATTTCAAAAGTACACTAAACTGTTTGATTTTTGGATTCTCAAGAGTATGCTTAAGGTATAGGTAGTGTTTAAATGGTTCTAACAAGTTTAATTTGCATCACCAAACTTCTGTTTTGAGTCTCTAGCTGCTAGTTTAAGAAAATTGGGTTAATTCAGTCATGCTTGTCATTTTGTTTCTTAGAAAGTTTTAGTTTTTGCAGATCAATTTAGGATTTAATAAAGCTTAATTTTGGTCAAAATTTATTGCAAGGAAAGCTTTAATTTTGATCTAGGGCCAAACTGGTTTAAATTCCTTTGTAATTGGGTCAAATCATTTTAAAGTTTCTTAAAAGTAAATCTGCAAGATATTGGAAAAAAAAACTTAAAAAATCCAGAAAATATTAGTTTCATCTAACATAATCAGTTATCAATTTATAGCATATGCCTTTAGTAATTATGCTTAATTCCCTGCTTATTTGTGTTTGATTATTCCCCAATTTTAATTTGTATTAACTGTTTTATAGTTTAGAACTCAGAGCTTATAAGCCCTTTATCTTGGCTTAAAAAAGTTTCTAAAATCCTTTAATACAGTCTTAAGAGTCACTGTCCCTATTGCTTATTATCTGATTTTCCAGCTTAAGTTAGTTTGCTATTTTTATTCTTAGTTGCTATATGAGTTCTAGAATTAGTAGCTGTTTTAGCTTATTTTTGTTATTCATTCATACTCTTATTACGTCTAATAAAGCATATCAGTAGTAATCGTCTCAAAAGGTTTCAAAAAGCTTAAACGCCTTTGTTTACTAGCTTATTTCTCAGTTTACAAAAAGTATCCTTTTTAAAGTTGCTTCTTTTCTCCTTTCTTAAGTTTTTGTAAAAAAGTAGTTGTGAAAACAAAAAAAAAAACCAAAAAAAAAACAAGGCCAAGACACGAACCTGCGACCTTAGCTCACACAGCACACGGTCCATACTACCACCTCACCCACTACCAACTTGCCCCTTGGTCATTCCCATACATTGTTTGTTTCATTTATTATATAAAGGTGTGATTTAGATGTTTTGGTTATTCGAGCTTATTAGCGATTACAGCCTTATTCTTAAAACTTCTTCTCTGTTAATTTTTCTTAAGATTATATTTGTTCAAAGTATTTTTCATAAATTTCTTAGATTTTTATAATTTAGTTTATTATTTTTAATAATATTTTTAGGATAAAACTGTTTTTAATTCATAATAAATTAATTAAAAGTCAAAAAATATAATTTTTTTTTCTAAAATTTTTTTTAATCATTTAGGACTGTTAAAAATTAATTTTGCATTTTTAGGGTTAAAATTTTAAGATTTAGGTTTTCAAGGCTCGGGTTTTGATTCCCGTTATCGTTTTTGTGTTTTTACTTTAATTGCTTTCGTTTTTAGTTTGCTTTTACTTGTCTTTGCATTTCATTTGTAGAAATAGAATCCAAACCAAAAATCTTGATTATTCAATCACGCGATCATGAACTTAACCACGATTCTCAATTCATGCCTCGTCGGGAAACGACTTGGGAAGGTTTTTGGATTTTCTTTGGTCAAAAGTAATCTTCTTAAAAACCTTACGAAATACTTACTCTCTCTCTCTCTCTCTCTCATTAATTGATATTTTGATACTGGTTATATATATATATATATATATATATATATATATATATATATATATATATATATATATATATATATATATGTATATATATATATATATATGTATATATATAGGCTAAGTTTCAAAGAACCACTTTTTGGCGCCGCTGCTGGGGAGGTGTGTGCGATTATCAAGTTTACGTTTAAAGATTAGTGACTTGAAGTTAGGTTCGATCTTTAATTGCTTTAATTGTTTACTTGCGTTTGTTTGTTTTTGCATATTATTAGTATAAATAGAATTCAAATAAAAAATCTTGATTATTCAAACACGCGATCACGAACTTAACCTCGATTTTCAATTCACATCTCGTCGAGAAACGACTCGGGAAGGTTTTGAATTTTACTTTAGATAAAAGTAATCTTCTAGAACCCTCTTGGAATACTTACTCACTCTCATTATTTGATATTTTGGTTATATATTATATATATGTATTAAGCAATTATATATATATATATATATATATATATATATATATATATGTATAGCTAAAGAATGTATCAATTTTTGGCGCCGCTGCCGGGGAGGTGTGTGCGATTATCAAGTTTACGTTTGAAGATTAGTGTTTGAAGACCCTTCCCCGTGAAGTTATCGCTTTCATTATCAAGTAATCAAAAATTCCAAAAAAATTGAAAAACAACAAAATCAACCGTTGTGTCACTTGTGAATTCGGCTCACCTTTAGATTACAAACTATAAGAGAGGTATTAGGAGGGTTGATCCGACGAACTTCGACCCAAAAGGAGAATGTTTTTAAAACGCGTCTCGCTTACCCGCTCCTCCGCTTCTTCGTGCGTTTTCTAGAAAGCTACCGCGCACCTTTGACTATCGGTCCCAAAAATATTTTTCTTTTATATTTATCTTTCATAAAAATCTAAAAATAATCTTCTTATCCTCCTATTTGTTTAACTCTAATGTCGTCATACAACCGACGTGGTTGTTTCAAGTGTGGAGGTCCGTTTGGTGGTCTGTATTGTCGACAATGTACCTGTGAGCGGTGTAGAAGAAATTATACGGATGAAGTTTGTGCTTTATGCTGTTATGAAGTTGAAAAATCATAAATTAATGATTCAAATCCAAATTCTTTCATTGATTATCCAAATATTTTCAACCCACCTCCACAACCCCAGACGTATTCTTGTGAGTTTTGTGGAAACAATGCTCATTATGGTTACGATTGTCCACCTCAAGTTCTGTTTATCTATAATCCGGAACCGTGTTACAATCAAGACTTTGATAATGATTTCCCACAAAGTTTTCAAAGTTACCCACAACAATATCTTTGTTGTGAAAACTACGGGGGTCCTCATGAGACTTTTCAGTGTCAACCGTTGAACCAAAATTTCTATGAACCTAATCATTGCTATAATTCTAATTCTTTCGGTTTTGACCAATTCCAACCCTCGCAGTTTCCCGTCATTCATCAACCTCCTCAAGAAATGAGTATCCAAGATATGGAGGATCTGAAGCAGCAGTATTTAGATGAAATGAAAAGTTTAATTAATATTAAGGATTATCGTAATGAGAAGATTGATATTGAGATTAAGATTAATGAGCTTAAGGAAAATTTCAATGGAATGAGTATTGAAATTAATAAAAAGAAAAAGCTTCAGCAACTAGAGCAGGCAGTTAAGGAAAAACAAGAATTGTTAGCTGAAGAACAGACAACTAATCCTTCCGAGCATGATGATGATGATGATGACGGGGAGTTTTCTATCCCTATGAGTGAAGTTTATAAGAGTTCCCCTATTGCAATCACACCCGTCTTACCAACCGAGGAGCCCGATAACTCTCTAAGTATGGGGGACGAGCATCTTAGCACTATTCCGAAAACAGAATCGGACGAATTAATAAAGTCTAGTGTTGAGAACCTTGTCCCAACCCCAAGTGAGTCCGAGGATTTATCCAAGGATTTATCCGATATTGAAAGTGAGTGTAATGTGCCAGTTTGTGATGATTTTACGACTTTCTCTAATCTTCTCTTTGATGCTGACAATGATTTTTCCTCTAGTGATGACAAGTCATTTTCTAATGAGGATGTTCCGAAAGAAAATTTCAAATTTTTTTTGAATCCTCTTTCTGATGAAGAAATAATTTCTACTAAGATAGATCCACATCACTTTAATGCCGAGTCTGATCTTATAGATTCCTTGCTTAATCGAGACACTTTGATTGTTTCTTCTC
>BQNB010009149.1:5546-80423 GCA_026074375.1 Tanacetum coccineum
ACTTGGGCTTAAAAGAGAAATGAAAAGAAAAGAAAGATGAGGGGTTGTTTTTGTGTCTTCCCCATAGTTTATGTTTAAACCTCACAGCTAACCCCCTACCCGTTCCCACCTCCCCATAACCCTTATAACCTCCACCCTGGCAATCTTACACAACCCGAGACCCCATCTATGGCTAAGATGAGTTATAAGGTAGCACATTGCAATCCAAGGGCTGAGAAGTGTGTGAAGACTTTCTACACACACAACTAACACATTGAGAAGACCAAAGAAGGCAGAGAGACTTGTATAAAAGAAAAGAAACCAAGCCGAAGAACACCATCCCTGTTTTTACTTTTGTAGTTTAAAAATTTAATTAAGTTTGCTTTAAAATTGTTGTACTCAGTTTATTTTTTAAGTTTTTGTTGTAATACTTTCAGTTTTAATAAAAGTTAAGAGTGTTTGTGAAATTGCTATTGTCGAAATTTGAAATATAATTTAAGCTGTTTAATTCTGTTTAAATTGTTTAAATATGTGTTAAAAGTTATTAAAATCCACTTGTAATCAATTATCTCTGCCCTCTTTTACCAAAAATCAGTTAAAACTCCTTTTTTATATAAATAAGGGGGTGTTTGGTTTAACCCCAAAATGGGTCATATGGAGTATGGTTGTGGGTCAAGCTCACTCAGCCAATCTTGGCTGAGTGTGTGGGCTCATTAGGTCCATTTTAACTATAATTTTTAGTGTAAAAGTAAGTTTTTAAGGGTCCTTAATAAATGGTCAAAATTTGAATAAGCCAAATTGAGCTTAAGTGCTCCAGCTGTGTAGACAGCTTAAGCACACCTTGTTTGTGCTTATTTGAGTGTTACTAGCTCTTTTCAAAAGCCCCTTGTTCTGTCCCTTTAATTTGACCAAGTAAAAGTCAATAAACCTAAACCCCATTTCTTTGAAAACCTTGAACTTCCACCTCAAAATTCAGCAGGTTTAAGTCCCCATTAATAACTCAAACTTTGGAAATAAGTTTCATTATATCCATTGTTAATCTGTTTGTGGTTGGTTTTGGGTAAAAAGCACCAATGTGCTTATTTCAATAAGCCAAAATAAGCCCCTAGCTCACTGCTTTGCCTCCCCTGGTGCTGAGCATCCAATCTCAACCCCTTTTTCCAGCTTATTTATCCACTAGACCCTAGTATCTTTTAGCTTTTTAATGTAGCTTAATAGATACCCTATAAGTCCCCAAAATCTTATAGCTTATCTCCCTTTCTAGGTTAGCTTAATTTAGGCCTTAAGTATCCATTTTTCTGTTTTTATAATAATCTGTTAATATAGCTTAAGTAATTTCCAGCTTATTTTAGGGCTTATTTAGGTTGCCATAGCTTATCTAGGACTCCCTTAGTGTAAGTCTCTTATTCCCATAGATTTTAGCTTATTTTGTAGCCTTAAAATCCCCATAAGAAAGAAAAATAAGCTCATAAACTTAATAAGCTTCTGCAGCCCCAAAAGCTCTCATTTCTGGCTTATTAAGTTCATTTCAGCTAGTGTGCTTATTAAGAAAAATGTTGTCCTTGAGCCCCTTAACAACTTTGCTTTTATAGCTTTTTGATAATAAGCTGTTTGGACTTGCTTTGTAATCGGGGTCCAACTCAGGGACCAATTGTGTAATTTTCTATTTTATACCAAAATTCAGCCCCACTTTTCTAGCTTATTTAATATTAAGCCATAGGTTCTTATTGCTTTTAAACATAGCTTATAGGTAGTTGTCTTAGGATTAGCAGCTTATTTTAGTTAGTAAGTTTATTTTGTTAGCTTATTATAGGCTTAAAGTAGGCCTTTTTCTGTTTTTTATAAACTGTCATTTTAGCTTAATAATAGATCAGCTTATTTTAGGGCTTATTCTAGAAACCTTAGCTTATTTAGGACTCCCCTCTCCCTATTAACTGTTTCCCATTAGTTATAGCTTATTTTGTTAGCTTAAATCCCCTAAAGAAAGAAAAATAAGCTTATAAGCTTATTAAGCTTCTGCAGCCTCAAAAGCTTAAGTTTCTAGCTTATTTAGTGAGTAAAAAGCATAAGTGCTTTTACAAAAAAGACTCCCCTTGAGCCCCTTAACAACTTTGCTTTTATAGCTTTTTGATAATAAGCTGTTTGGACTTGCTTTGTAATCGGGGTCCAACTCAGGGACCATTAGTGTAAATTTCTCTTTTATAGTTAACAATGTTAGTTCCCCTTGTTAGTATGTTGTTACCTCGTTAGTCCTTGCTGTCCTTTCACTGTTAGTCCCTATAATTAACTGCTGTTAGTATAATTTAATTTAATTAATTAATTTAGGTTTAAAATTAATTAGTTTAATTACTTTTATTTTAGTATAGATTTAATTTAGATTTCCCTATAACCTAATTTAGTTTCACTGTTTTTAAGATCCCCATTTCCAGATATCTGTTACCCGTAGATAAATTAGGTTTATTTTAATTTTAATTTTAATTATATCATGTTTCCATCATATCTAAATATTCTCCATCATTCAATTTTCAAATTTCTCATCAAACCAGGATTACTTTCAATTGAAAAGCCTTCGTAGGGACACACGACCCGGGAATATCCTTTCCGGAATCTTTTTTATTATTGATTCCTATATATTTAATCACTTTGTGAGATTTTACGAATCAATTTTTGCTCCGTTGTCCGGGAGGCATTTTGCTACGATTGTTATCCAACTTTTGACTGAACGTTGTCTTATTGTTAATATATCATATTAAAAAAAACACAAAAAATATTTTTTTCTTTCTTTTTTATTAGTGGCATAATCATATAAAAATTAAAAAAACCACAAAAATCAAAAATATAAAAAAATTGTCCATAAAAATTAAAAATCCACTAATTGGGAAAAGTTACCAAAATATAATTATTCCTCCACTAGGAATATATCAAAATAATTTCCTGGTGAACTACTGCTTCACCAATCGAACCAAAGATTTAAAACTTGCTTCTGTGTCACTTACATATACGGCCACTTCCTCATTCTGATTGACAAACTATAAAGTGGTATAAGGAGGGTGATTTCCTAGGAAACTACTACCCTCGAAAGGAGAAATAAGCTTCCGCGACGTATTCTACTACCCCTCTCACAACTTGCGTTTTTCATACTGAGAGCTACGTGAAGTAAGATTGATTATCAGGTTTAAGTGTCTAATCTGATTTTTGCCAATTGTGAATTATGTGTTTAATAAATCCGAAAAACAAAAAAAATAATCTTCTTTTTCCTCTTAACCTCTTAAACCGTTTTAATTCTTTCTGTCCCTCTTATTTTGTTAATTCGGATGGAGTCTTATCTCCAGTTTTGAATTGTGTAGGGTGTGGACAACCGACAGATAACTCTTATTGTTATTCGTGCACGGGCCAACAGTGCGGTTTCGTCTCATTGATGGAGTTTTTGTCTTAGTTACTTAAGGAAATGAAAATCAAATCGATTTTCACTCCGTACTCTTTTGATCAATCTTCCAAGTTTCTCTCACCACCTCACACACTCTAATCAAGATCTTGTGTGAATTATTGGCGGGTAACGATACTCAATATTTTCACAGCCATGTCACCTCAAAGCCATTTTAGTTCTATCCAGTAGCCGGATTACAGCCCTTGATTTTCAATTCCCGCGCAAGATTTGCATAATCCTTCAATTCAACACAAATCTTTGCTGTGAAAATTGTAGGTGTCCCCTCCACGCGACTATTGAATGTCCAACCGATGAGTCAAAACTCCTCATTCTTTCGGTTTTGACCAACTTCATAACCCCTAATTCCGTCAATCATCAACCTCCTCAACCAATGAGCATGGGAAGCTTTACAAGCCCAAGAGGAACCTAATGAAATCGATTGAAAAGCTTCTACAAAAGTCTAAATCGTATCTCTTTTGGGAAAAGACGCCTAATGTTCTATGCAAGCTTGGGACAACTTTTTAATTTAAGCACGCCTCAATCCGAGGAATTGTCAAGAATTGCTTTAGCAAACATGTTTCAAGATGTGAAAATCATAAGTTACTAGCTATCTGAGTACATCAATACTCCGGCTAGGAATCGCCCTCGATCGTCAAACTTGATAATGATGATGACGAGGACTAACCATAGCAATCACACCCGAATCACCAACCAAAGAGCCCGTTAACACTCTAATTTGGGGACAAGCATCTTGACACTATTCCGGCACGTGAATCGTACGAAATCATAAAGTCTAGTTGTTCTAAAAAAAAAAAAACCGAAACCTGTCCCAACCCCAATTGAGTTCGAGGATTTTCGACGATGAGTTTGATGCCTCCAAATATGATATCTTCAAAGAATCATGATTTTACTTATCTCCAACCCTCTCTTGAATATCGATGAAGATTTACTAATTGACGAGTCCATTTTCCGAGGAGGACATACCAAAAGAGAATTTTTTAATTCATTTTTCTCTAATCCTCTCGATCTTGATCTTGATGAAGAAAATTGCTATCGACTAAAGGTAGATCGAATTAAGAGTGAGGTGCTGGAAGGCATAACATTCAATTCCAACATCACCGGAAATGATTACATTGATCTGAATCTGATCTTGTAAATCCGTGCTAAATCGAGACATTTCGATTGATTCTATCTCCTAAGATCGATTTCCTATTTCCTATGAATTCCTCCCGGTGAACTCTCCTTCTTAAATCAATTCCAACCAGAAATTGAGGAAGTTGAATTTGACCTCCGGAAGGTGATATTCTGTTTTTTTGGAAAGTTTTGCTCTACGATAACTCTACTCCTCGACCTCGCGAATGCCCTTTTTTTATTTTGTTTTTGTTTTTCTTTAAGCCAATTCCTAAAATGCTATCGAATCTCTCCCACTCCCATGCTCATATCCCCGATGCCGGATAATGATTCTCTTATGGAGGAGATTGACTTGTTTCTTGCTGTGAGCGTGTCAATACCACAGGTATTGAGAGTGATGATTTCACTCCGTAGATGACGATACTTCTATTTCCTTTCCCGAGTTCGAAACGTTTTATGTTGATTTATCCCAATTACGGAAATTCAACCATTGAGGTGGTGGAAGACATCCCCAGTAGATTGTGCCTAGATGTTATACCACCCATCCCATCCTGGAGCAAGATTATCATACCCACTAGTGAATTTTCGCTTATGTTGTATGGATCTTTCTCCTCATTTTCTTGCTTATCCGGTTATTCCAGCCTTCGCTTCTTCTCCTTGGGATGAAGACACCATAATGATCCCGTCATATTAATTTATCATTCCTACTTCATGCCGGGATGTATCTCATCGGAGTGGAAACTTCATAAAATTAATTCAATACTTATCGTAGTCACTTGAATGAAAGTCCGATGAGATTTTAATTTCACTTGTTTCCTCAAGGATCCCATAAATCCTTGTGATGGGTCAACGCACTCGCGACCCTAAACAAGCGCTTCAGGGAGCACCCCATGCTTACTACCGAGTTGTAATAAGTGTTGTTTTGTTGAGATAGCTTGTCTTTCCATTACCGCTGTTTCCTTGTTGTTGTTAGCAATATTGTCCCATGGATTGCCCCGGGATTGTGGAAGACTCTCAGTTTTGTCATTCAATCAGAGAGTTTCAACCATCCTCACTTCAATTGGGGAAACCGATATCCTAATCTTATCACTAACTTTTTATCTTAGGCATACCTTCATAAACGTCCTTAGGATTAATGTAAAATAACCTTCATAACATCGAGGACGATGTTTTATTCTAGTTTAGGGGGGTATCTTCAGATTTGAATTTTTGCCTGCAAGCATATACCAGTAGACGCCGTTTTTACCACCAAAATACCAAAAAAATGAAAAAAATTAAAAATTTCAAAAATATAATAATGATATATGTCGCAGTTTTTGCTTTTCTTTTGGGTAAGTATAAGAATAATTTTTACTTTTAATACGGCGTGTTGAGCCCTAGCTAGTTCCCTTAGGCCAAGCTTTCACGAATTCTATAGCTTTGAATTTTAATAATGTGAAGAACGAGAAATGATAGAGTTAAATATAAGTTTATGTGCTAAGCAAGATTCTTCTAAAAACTTATACAAGTAACTTGTGGTTTTCTCCTCCCGTGAATATTCAAATCCAGCCTAATCATAACTACTCAATTTAATTCAACTAAGTCATACGATGTTTTCAAGAAAAAGCATCAAATTTGTAATTTGAGTTTTCAAAAGCGAATTTGTAGTGATTTAAAGATAAATGCCACAGAAGCATGAATGAAATTGGTGAATGCAAAAATGCATGAATTGAAATTTTGCCAATTAAGCAGCAGTTGATATTATGAGCAAGTAAAAGATGTGTTTTGAATCCCACTACCGCTAGCAACGAGGTGGGGGTTCAAACTAAACATCTTTACTTCATAGAGATTTGGTGTGTCGTGATTATCATCACTTGGAAGAAAAGGTCAAGAGTTTAGGGGTATCAAACTAAGACACAATCCTTAGCCATATTAGGAATATGGTGTTATGTGATTTCCCCCTAACGCTAGCAACGTGGTGGGTTTTCAAACTAAGAACACCAGGTCGTTGGTTTTGAATATCTACTATCCTACTTGCCTGTTAACGCCACGAGGTATGGGCTCAAACTAAGCAACGCATTCCTAGCTTTAAAGAACTTATGATTATATTTAAAAATGTTGCAAAAAGTGTCAAAAGTTTAAATCTCGAAATCAAGTCACGAAGTCCTTAATAAGTTTGTTGCTTTCAGTCATGATTCATTTTGAATGATGACTATTAAATAAAGTTGACCTATGGAGTTAAATAAAATGAGTACATCACATTCGATCGTATATCCATGTTGGGAGTTGAAAATTCACAAGTCATAATATTATGCTTAACATAGAATAACTTATATCGACAATGATCTTGTTTAAGTTGCTGTAGCTTTGGAACTAAAATTGTGAAAAATTCGAGATACGATGAAATTTAATCCGTCATGACATCCGTAGAACACTCTACGGACCTTCTCATTCTATGATCCCAGTATTAATAAATAAAGAAAGTCAAACTATGTTTAAAAAATGAGAAAATCCAAAAAAATTAGTTGTATTTAGTGTAATTTCATAAAATGGTGAAAACGGGGGCTTACATGTTTTACTTCATACATTGCTAGTGAGGACACACAATACCTAGTTTTGGAGATTTGATAAGTGCTTAATTACACATATCTTTTACCTCTAAAAACGAGCTTAAATGACCAAAAACAGACAAAAACTGCCAAATATATGTTTGTTTTGCATTTGTATTGTGCAGGAAGTGGATATCATCAAAAAGACAGAAAACCAAGCCAAAATGACAAAACTGAGCATGGAATGGAAAAGACTGTGCAAAATCAAGGCCAAAGTCCAAAAATGCCAAAGTCAGAGTCAATACAGATGAATCAGCAGTCAAACCGGAGCCGGAACTGAAGAATACTATTGGATGCAATCTTAACCCATCTGATGGGCCGGGAAAGCCCAATAGTATAATTATGAAGACTGTGAAGACCAAATGGGCCCTCAATCAATTTCAACAGCCCATTTGTGTGCAATTGACAAAGACTGTGAAGACTTTGAAGGCCCAATCCTAGCCCAGTTACAGCCAATCTCAGCCATTGTACACACAAAACCCACTTCGTAACCTTATTGGGCTTGAAAAAGCCCAATAACCAAACCTGTACCTTATTGGGCCCAGACACACTCAATTGGGCCCAATACAAGCCCAACACAAAACAAAAGCCCATTAATCCTTTTTACAAAACTTTAGGGACTAAAGTTATCATTTTTAAAAGTTTTTTATAAAAGAAAAATGGTAAAATAAAGAGAAGGACTAAAACTGCCAAATGGCATTTCTTTTATTAGTTTAAAGGCAGGGACCATTTTTGCAATAACCCAAAACCTTTTAACTCTTTTAGTTATAAAAACGACAAGGACCAAATCTGTCACTTTCTAAACTAGTTTATAACTGAAAAAGCTTAAAAAAAGAAATGAAAAGAGAGCCAAAGATGGGGGGCATTTTTGCCTCTTCCCCATTCTTTTCTTTTAAAATCCTGCAACCATAACGTACCCTCAACCCTTGGCGCCAAAACCCAAACCACCCTCCCCCACGGTTTCTCGCCCATACCACTGCCTCTAGTACACTCACAGCTCACCCCTCACCATTTCCCACAACCCATTACCCCTATAACCCATGCCCACTTGGAAATCACACAACCCGAAGCACCCCTTCAATGGTGAGATGGTATTCAAAAGACATGGAGGGCTAGGATTACCTTGGGGACATTGCACACTCACAACAAACTCAACCCAAGAGCTAGAAGTCTTTGAAGACCTCTATAAAAGAGAAGAGAACAAGAAAATTTACAATGCCTGTTTTTACTTTTCTTAGTTTAAAATTTAATTAAGCTTGCTTTATAATTGTTGTACTCAGTCTATTGTAAGTTTTTGTTGTAATACTTTCGTTTGTCATAAAGCAAAGAGTGTTTGTGAAATTGCCATTGTCGAAATTTTAAACCACCCATTGTTCTTTAATTCTGTCTAATTTAAATGAATGGTTTTGTCTTAAGTTGTCCAAAGGCTACTAATACTACCTTTCTCAGCTCTAAAATTGCATCTAAAAAACAGTTAAACAAGTATTTTTTTTATATATTTAGGGAGTTTTGGCACTATAGCAAACTGGGGTCAAATGGTTTGTAATCCATGGGTTGTAAAACCACTGGAATCACCAAACTTTGGCTGAGGTGTGTGGCTTTATAATGCCACTTTAATCACAACCTTTTAGTTTGAAAATAATTTTTAAGTGTTTCTATATCTGTCAAAATTTAAATAAGTCAAAGTGACCTTAAGGCTTAAAGCTTTGAAACAGCTTAAGCACCTTCATTCTTGTTTGTTAGAGTAACAAAAAGCCAAAAAGAAACCCCTTGTTCTGTCTTTTAACTTCACCAAGTGAAAGTCAAAGTACCCACATGCCATTTCTTTGAAAAGTGCCAAATTCAAGTCCTAATATCAGCAACTTTTTCTTGACCTTAATGGCTTAAACTTTGAAAATAAGCTCATATGCCACCATTGTTTATCTGTTTTGATTTTATTTTGGCTAAAAAGCTCTTAAGAGCTTATTTCAATAAGCTAAAAAAGCCCTTAAGCTCACTGTAGGACCTCCCCTGGTGCTAGACACCACTCTTTAGCCCCTTTTATCTAGCTTATTTTATACTAGACCTAGATTTTTATTGCTTTTATTTATAGCATATTAGTCGCCCTATAAGTCCCAAAATCTATAGTTTATCATCCTTTTCTAGGTTAGTTTTACGTTTAGACCCTTAAGTATCCATTTTTCAGTTTTCAATAATAATCTGTCAACTAGCTTATTTAAATTCCAGCTTATTTTAGGGCTTATTAGATGGCCATAGCTTATAATTAGGACTCCCCTCTCCTTATTAACTGTCCCCCATAGATTTTAGCTTATTTTGTTAGCTTAAACCCCAATAAGAAAGAAAAATAAGCTCATAAGCTTATTAAGCTTCTGCAGCCCCAAAAAGCTCACTTTTCTAGCTTATTTAGTGGATTTCAGCTTATGCACCTTTTATGAAAAATGTTCTCCTAAGTCCCCTTTACAACTTTGCTTCTTTGACTTTTGCATAATAAGCTGTTAGGACCTACTTTGTAATCGGGGTCCAACTCAGGGACTGTTTGTGTAATTTTGTCTTTTATAGTTATAATTGTTAGTCCCTGGTGGTTTTAGCAACTACACCTATTGCCCCGTTAGTCCAATCCAGTCCTTTCACTGTTATGTCCGCTATAGTTAACATAGTTAGTTTTATTTAATTTAATTAATTAAATTAGGTTTAGATTTAATTAGTTTAATTACTTTTTATTTAAACAGTAAATTTTGGGCATTTTTATATTTTTAGAATTGTTAACTTTTTCTTTATTTAATTTTATTTTTTTAGAATTTTTATAACTTTTATTTTTTGTCTTTTTCTATTTTCTTAGTTTTAATTAGTTATTAATCTTTATAAATTCATAAAAAATCCAAAAATTAATAAAAAAATATTTTTCTTTTTTACAAAATTTTCTTTTGTCATTTAGTGTCTAGGAAAAATATAAAATTTAGTGTAGGCTTAATTTTTCTTAAATTTCAGTCTTAGACCCGTTTTACCGAGTGCGTTTTACCGTTTCTTTTCGTTTTACATTCAAACGACCTCCGTTTTAATTCTAGTTTTTTTTATTTTTCAAATTAAGTTAATTAGAGTTTAATTTTGATTTTTTTTTTTTTTATTTATATTTAATTAATTTAGCATTTATTTTCTACGTTTTAGATTTAGTTTCCCCCGCTTACCTAAATCGGTTCCCCGTATTTTAGTATAGATTTAATTTTAGGATTTCCCTATAACTAAATTTGTTTCCCGTAGTTTTTAAGATCCCCATTTCCTATATCTGTTTCCCGTAGATTAAATTAGGTTTATTTTAATTAATTTAATAATATCAGTGTTTCCATCATATCTAAATATTCCTCTCCATCATTTCAAATTTCTCATCAAACCAGATTACTTTCAATTCACAAAACCTGTGGGACAAAACACATCTTGGTGATTTTAATCCTTTTGTGGAATCTGACCTTTTGCCCTTGGTCATAGGGCAATTTCGGTTAGGATCTGTATTAGGGTTCTATATAGATGTGTCTATCATACGAATCAGTAGCCCAGTGATAGATATCAATGAAGATGGATTCTGTGTTTATCTAAATTCAATGCAACTTTTATCATAAAAACTTAATGTCACCTTTTGGTAGTATGAAGCTTTGCTTAATTAAAAAACGATGTGAAAAAATGTTTATGACTTTTAAAACATAGGGAACCTAATGTATGAACTCATATATTTTGCTTATGCATCGAATGAAATCCTATCATTAAAACGTCCCATTTAAGGAGTTTTCCTGTATCTTATTGTTGGTAGACTTGACGTAGCAACCACCATTGTATTCCATTGCCGCTGCATACCAGATGTTGGGGGTGTTACATATTGGTACAAGAGCAAGGTATAGGGAACTTGTCATTTTCAAAACCTAGTCTATAACCAAAATTTTTACAATTTTCCTTTTCTTTTCATTTTTCAAAGAATACAAATCCTTCTTCGCAGATCAGATATCCGCGTGCATATTCCCATGATCCTTATTACTTCTTCTGATTATCATTATTGTATTATAGAGTTTAATATAATACTTGTTTTAAATCTATCCCGTTATGACTATCTTCGAAGCGTAAATTACTATTCATTTCGATCGGTCATTTATAAAATATTGACCAGTCCGATTAGTTCAGAGTATTAAACGAATTCATAATTTCTTGTTTAGTAACAAATACCTCGACACAATGTACCATACAAATTCTTAGCGGATTATGTAATTGTAATTGTTACTATAATAAATCTGCCCAAGAAGATTAAGAAAAAATCTTTTAGGATGTTGTGGTTGAAAAGGCTATGTGCAGAAGCTAATGACGAATACGAAGACTAGGGCTAATCTAGATAGTGCAGAAGTTCAGGAGGAAACCCGAAGGAAAGCTGGTAGGAACAACTAATGGCACGGTATATTCGCACAAGACTTTATGAATCGGAAACCCTCACACTTTTAATGGAACAAAGGTTGTTGTTGGGTTAAAGGCGTTGGATAGAAAAGTTAGGCAAGTGATTTGAAACATTGCAATGTGGCGAAGAAGATAAGTTATGTTTGCTCCTAGCACTTTCGGAGGGCCGTTCATTACATGGTGAATGGAACGTGCCACACCAGGGCTCTGTCAATGCTAACCATATTCCATGGACTGAATTCAAGACGATGATGACTACATAATACTGCCCAGCAACTGAAATCCAAAAGATGGAGCAAGAGCTCTTGACCTCTGACACCTGAAATGGAGGATGACACGAGGCATACTACAATCGTTTCTATCCATGACTGGCCTTGAATGGTCCTAATTGGTGCCATACACGAAGAAAAGAAGAAGATTAAGAAGTATGTTCGTGGTTTTCCTGAAAGAATCAAAGGAAATATCACTTCTTCAAAACCTGCAACTCTACATGATGCCATCAACATGGCCCGTGAACTGGTTGAGCAAGCAGTTCAGGGTAGGGCTACCAGAATTGGTGAAAACAATAAAAGGAAGTAGGAAGACCACCAAAGAAACACCAACAACAATAACCATAACAACAACAACAACCGCAACCGAAACAACAACTATCACCAACAACAAAACAAGAGGTAGGAAACTACCAGGGCCTATGCTGTAGCCCCAGCCGAGGGTAGAGGTTATGCTGAAAATCTACCAAAGTGCAACCGTTGCAACTCTCACCACAATGGACAATGCCCTCCTAAGTGAGTAAAATGTGGAAGGCTTGGTCATGAAGAGAATGATTGACGGTAAGGGTTTTCTAGAGCAAGAGGAAAGCTTTGCATAATAATATGACCTGTTTTGGTTGTGGGGAGAAGGGACACTACAAGAACAGGTGTCCTAAGGGAAGGAACCCTCCAAAAGATGGAGCCCCTCGTGGCGAGACTTATGTTGTGGTTGAAAAACCCGCAGCATAAATCCCACATGTGGTCACACGGAACGTTTCTTCTTAATATCACTACTCTTGTATCCTCTTTGATTCTGTACAAGAAAGTTTTGTATCTTCTGTTTACACCTTTTATTGATATTGCCGCCACCAAACCGCTTAAACACTAGTTACTAAGTAGAAGTTAGCAGATGAAAGGTGGTTATACCCGACCTGTTTTACAAGAGGTTGTACCTTAGTCCTTGCTTAATCACGTGTTCAAAATTGCCTAACACCCAACCCGACTAGGAAGTTTTGATGTCATTGTTGGTATGGATTGGTTGTAATACCATCGAGCTGTCATAGATTGTTATGAAAAGATTGTCTGTATTCCCCTTCCGAATGGCGAGATTCTTGAAGTCCAAGGCGAGAGGCTGAAAAAGGATCTTAGATCACTTGCGTGTATCAAGGCTGATGAGAAGAAGCTTGATGACATTCAGGTTGTCCGAGACTTCCCTGAGGTATTTCTAGATGATCTGTCAGGATTACCTCCTGTGCGTGAGATAGAATTCCACATTATCCTGTTTCTAGCGCGGCTCCATTTGTTAAATCACCATACGAATTTTTTTAGCTTCCCCGTCAGAGATGTTAGAATTGTCGAACCAACTAAACGAGCTTCAAGAGAAAGACTTCATTCGACCCAGTCATTCACCATGGGGAGCACCCGTGATTTTTGTTAAGAAGAGAGACGGTGCGATGAGAATGTGTATTGACTACAGGGAATTAAACAAGTTAACTATAAAGAACCGCTATCCTCTCCCCAGAATTGACGACTTGTTTGATCAATTACAAGGTGCGTGTTGTTTCTCGAAGATAGATCTTTGCTCGGATATCATCAGTTGAGAGTCCGAGAGGAAGATATACCGAAGAAAGACCGCGTTTATGAACTCGAGTACGGTCACTCTGAGTTCACAATCAATTCCATTTAGGCTGTAAGAACGCACCAGCAATATTCATGGACATAATGAAACGCGTCTGCAAAACCGTATTTGGACAAGTTCATAATTGTGTTCATTGAGCGACATTAATCACTCAAATTCAAAAGAAAACATAGAAGTCCACCTGAATACGATTTTAGACTTACTCGAGAAGGAGAAGTTATACCCAAAATTTTCTAAGTGTGAAATGTATTGGGTAAAGAACTTCAAGTTGCTAGGATATTTGTCAAACCGTGACTGTATCCACGTGATCCCTAGCAAGGTTGAGTCGGTCAAGAACTGGAAGACTCCTGAATCGTCAACTAAAATTCGTTCATTCTTAGGATTGGCGGGTTATTACCGGAGATTTATTGAGAATTTCTCCAAGATCTTCAAGGCCCCACACCCTGATGAACTCAAAGGAATAAGACAATATGTATGGGGCGATGAACAAGATGAAGCTTTCCGCATTCTAAAGGAGAAGCTATGCAATGCTCCAGTGTTAGCACTCCCCGATGGACAAGACGACTTTATGGTCTATTGTGATGCATCAAAACAAGGTTTTGGGAGCATGCTGATGCAGCGGGGCAAAGTGATAGCATATGCGTCAAGACAGTTGAAGAAGCATGAGAAAATTATACCACCCATGACCTAGAATTGGGTGCGGTGGTGTTCGCTCTTAAAATCTAGAGACGTTATCTTTTGGTTATCGAAAAGTGATATCTACACTGACCCATAAGATCTCCAGTACAAATTTGAAACCAGAAAGATTTAAATATGCGCCAAATGCGGTGGATTGACTACTAATGACTATGATTGGTGAGATCAAATACCACCCAGGCAAGGCGAACGTGGTGGCAGATGCCTTGAGTAGAAAGGAAAGGCTCAAGCCAAGGCGAGTACGTGCTATGAGTATTACTATTCATTTTGGACTTAAGACTAAGATTTTAGAAGCACAAGGCGAAGCTT
Source organism: Tanacetum coccineum (assembly GCA_026074375.1). Taxonomy (NCBI): domain Eukaryota; kingdom Viridiplantae; phylum Streptophyta; class Magnoliopsida; order Asterales; family Asteraceae; genus Tanacetum; species Tanacetum coccineum. Next base: position 19,995 of record BQNB010009149.1, read on the forward strand.
CCAAGGATCTCAAAGCCCCAGCATAATGGCTAAGAGGATTAGAAAAACACTTTGAACGACGAGATGATGGTGGAATTTACTTCTTTGATCGTATATGGATTTCAGCAGTTGGTGATGTAAGGAAACTGATCATGGATGGAGCTTATACTTCTAGATATTCAATACATCCAGGTGCAGATAAGATGTATCATGATCTGAGAGACTTGTATTGGTGGCCTGGTATGAAGAGAGACATTGCTAAGTACGTTAGCAAGTGTCTTACGTGCTCTAAGATAAAAGTCCAAACATCCAAAAACCTCGAGGATTACTTCAACAACCAGAAAATCCCTTAGTGGAAAAATGGGAGAATATAACAATGGACTTAGTCACAAGAAGCAAAGTTGCCTAGAAGTATGCGGTATGTATGATGCGATTTGGGTCATTGTGGATAGATTGACCAAGTCGGCTCACTTCTTACCTATTCGTGAAGACTACAAAACGGAGAAGCTGGCAAGGATTTATATCAATGAAATTCGTAGCAAACATGGGTGTGCCATTGCCAAAATCATTTCATACCAGTGATTGTCGATTCGCGACACACTTTATGGCAAGCTCTTCAGGAAGCATTGGTACAAAACTCACATGATACACTGTACTCACCCTGAGACCGACGGTCAGAGTGAGCATACTAATCAACGTTTGAAGATATGCTTCGAGCTTGTGTTATGGATTTTTGGTGGCAGTTGGGATAACTCATCTTCATTTGTTGAGTTTTCTGATAATAACAGTTACCACACGAGCGTTAAAAAGCACCTTTCGAGGGCTCTGTACGGGCGAAAGCGTGTAGATCCCCTGCGATATGGACTGAAGTGGGAGAAAGTCAGATTATTGGACCAGAACTTGTGTAAGAAACGACATTACAAGATTTTTCAGAAAAGGAAAGGCTAAAAACAGAAAAAAGGTTCGCCAGAGAAAGCTATGCTGATAAGAGACGTAAGCCACTTGAATTCAAGGTTAGAGACCGAGTGTTACTAAAGGTATCTCCATGGAAGGGAGTGGTACGATTTGGTAAGAAAGGAAAGCTGGCACCACGATATGTGGGACCGTTTGAAATAGTAGAGTGTGTTGGACCGGTAGCTTATCGGCTGAAGTTACCCCAGGAACTAAGCTGTGTTCACGACACGTTTCATGTGTCTAACCTCAAGAAATGCTTGGCTAAGCCAGATATTCAGGTGCCTTTGGATGAGATCGAGATTGATGAAAATCTACGATTTATCGAAGAGCCTATTGAGATCGTAGAACGAGATGTGAAAAAGCTAAAGTGAAGAAGAATCCCATTAGTCAAAGTTCGTTGGAACTCTCGGCAAGGAGCTGAGTATACCTAGGAACATGAAGACCAATTCCGGAAGAAATATCCGCATATCTTCTCTGAAACCGTACCTCCTTCAGGTGTTGCAACCTGAGCCTTAAGGACAAGGCTCTTCTAACCATAGGAGACTATAACATTTCGTATTTTTAGATCATTTACGACGTCATATATTTCACTAATTATTTGTTTTTCTCGTACACGTTCGCTTTTAATTTTAATAGTTAAGTTAAATCGCGTAAATTAAGAATCACCAATCAACATAAACGGGCACCAAACAAATTAATGTTTACGTCAAGTAATCATTATATTATTATTACTAAAGTTATAGTTTACTTATTATGTTTTATTTTTATCGGTTACGTAAAACGTTACGTTTCGCGATAAATTACGTTTAGGCATACCCGGAACCACTAAAATTAATCTACGCTTCAACAAATACCTATGTTTATATCTAATGATAAAAGTTTTATAATACTTTACCTACATACATCACATGAGCCGAATTTCTCATGAAAGAAATAAACTAGATATTACATTTTACAAAGTGATACAGTTTTTACAAAGCTAGCAACTTACACAAAGTGCAAGTATTCTTTCCATTTTATTCACCAAGATAATGCTAGTCAAATGCACCCCATGAAAACCATGTATTAATCACCATTTGGAGGATACAAGGAAGCACAAGTAATAAGGATAAGTCCAACACTAGTGAGTTGAACCACTAGGTCCTTCCTTAAGACCCTCCTTTGGTTCCAAAGACCAAGACCCCCTCATGCATAGTCTTGGACTTTGATTTCTAGCTCTTTGACCACCCTTGATATATATATATTACATGCATAGCAAGAGATAGCAAACACACAACTCATATCACTTAAGAAAAACCAACAAAATCCTCCCTTTTTGTCTCTTGAAGCCCACGGCTCAAAACTCCCTCCCCACTCAATCCATACAAATTTTTCTACTACTTATAAAAGCATTACTACATCATATCTAAGACCTACTAAGATGGTTTGAAGGTTTGGCTAAGCCTTTATAAGTGTTAAGCAAGAAAAATGGAAGATTAGGGTTTAGGGTTTCAATATCTTACAAGCTAGGGTTTATAATCTAAACAAGGGTTTAGATTGTGTTGGTTATCATATTACATCACTTTAAGGTTATCTAAACCCCTTTATGTCTTTACATTTATCATTTTATTCATATATGAGTTCTATGTAGTAAAATCACCACTAGGATACTTTTAAACATGTAAAAAGAGTTTTTACTTGTGATCATCATTTTGTACACTTTTACATATGCTATGATGTTTTTAATATCATGTTAAAATGGATTTATAAGTGATTTACACTCTTGGTTTAAGTATAAAAAGTTCAAGTATAAACTTGTAGTTAAAAGTTACTTAAGGAAATTTTATGTTTTCATGTGATATTAATGACTTGTTAATCTTGATAACTTAGACAAATGGACAAATGATGGACCTATGGACTATATAATATATATGACATAGTATATAAAGAGTTATAAAGAACTTGTGGTATTTTAATTTGTTGAAAAGTATATAATTAATTATATACAAGTTATAAAAAGGGCTGTTTGATTTCGAATTCCAAACAGTAGATTTAACATTTTTATAAAATAATACGTCTCATGATGATTCCAAAAAGGTAAGAAACTCGAAAAACAGATTTATAACGAAAAAAGAAACACGATTTTCAAGTTTTACATTAAATATATAACTTTTATAAATCTATTTTTAATAAATCTTACTATTCACCACAGAAAACTTATACCTGAGAGAGCGCGCAACATCAATAAATCGATTAAAACTTAAATACGAAGAAAAAAGACGTGCCTCGAAAAATCGCGTAAAAACGGAGTTAAAACGAATAAGTTACGACATTACGAGATTACGATAACTAAATCTATAAAAATAAATATAAAACTGTATGAACCAGTAAAATCACTATTTTATCAGAAACTCAGATTTTGAAAATGTATATTTTTGATATACTCGTTTTAATACGAAGGCGGTGGACGTAAGAAACGAAAGAAACGTACTGTAAAAAGAGAAAGTTACGCCAGTTTTACTACAAGTATACTTATAAACGTTTTACTTTATACAATATAATTTCACTAACACGATAATTGTTACGTAGCTATAAAGAATTAAATGTTGGTATTTAGTTAGGTCAAAGTACTATATTACTAGGGAGTTTCATAATGAGGCCTCTTCGGGGTGGCGTATCGACGAGTTGTTGGATTTACGATTTAAAGTGTCCTAGCTCCTCATACGTCACTACATGACCCAGATGCAAGACCTAGGATGTGGGGGAGGTTTATTTGGAATTGTGACTTAATTTTGGATAGCCCGAACGAAGTAAATGATGACTTATACAACCTATAAAAAATCAAAGTGTTAAGAACTTATACGACCTATATTGGATAGTGTGCATTCGAACGTAAGTGTGATGCATTTTCTATTATGAATAACTTGTTGATTACCATCACTCGAGTGAGTTACATAGCCCTATTCATATCCAACTTGTTTTACAAACTCTACGTGGTAAAATACAATGCTTGTTTACTACGGAACAAGTGTTTAAAAACAGTAAGCTCTTCATGATCATATTATTGCCTAAGTACCCTTGCCACTAAGTCCTCTTTTATCATGAACCGTGAGTTGCTATATTAGTAAGTGCGGGTGTTGTGGATAGATCTATCAGGACCGACAATCCCCACCTTTCTTTGGGGTCACAAGTTGACTTCATGTGGCATTTAAAACTATGAATAATAACGTTGGTTTTTGTTTTGGCCATCATCCTTTTTTTACTGTGTGGGGCATATAATTTACGATTACTTATTAACGTGTTATGGTTCCCAGTGACATGATTTAGTGAATAATACCTGTTTTTTGAATACTGAATATAGAATCCATGGTTCTACTATTACTTAAATCTTAGTGGTCTACTCTTTTACCGACAACCAATAGATTCACTTAACCCTTTGCGTTGACCTTAGTCATGTTTAATTTTCAGGTCCGTAAGGTTACGAGCTTTTGGAATCGGAGCCGGTGACTGGATATTCAAATGAAGATGTATTTCTGCTGTTTTATTAAATTCAAGTCAACTTTTATCTATAAAAACTTCAACACCTTTTGGTAGTATGGAAATCTTTTGTTTAATTAAAAACGTAATGTGGAAATGTTATGACTTTTAAAACATGGGACCTAATGTATGAACACTGATATTTTGCTATGGCATCGAATGAAAATCCTATATCTCTCTCAAGGAAAAGAAACCCCCAAAGGGTAGGGCAAATAATAAGAAGAAACACAAATAAAAAAAAAAGAAAAAAACAAACCCGAAAATGAAAAAAAACAACAAACAAAAAAATAAACAAAAAAAGAAAATGAAATAGAAAAAACAATACAGGAAACCAAAAGTGGAAAAAACAAACCAAACAAAACAAAAAACAAAAAAAAAAAAAATATGAAAAGTAAAAAAAACCGGGAAAAAAAAAAAACAAACATAACAACCACCCACCCCCACCCCCCAACCCCTAACTGGTGGATTCTTAAGCACCCAAAGCTTGGAAAAAAAATAACAATTTCTTACCACCCCAAAAAACCCAACAAACAACAAACAAAAAAACAGATCACCCAACACACCCCTCAACGTTAAATAATACAAAAAACCCACAACCAACACAGAGTAACTAAAAAATAAACAAACAGTAAGGGAGCTAAGTATGAGAACCACACAAAAACCAAAAACTAACTTCTAAGTAACTAAAATGATAAAAACAAAAAAAAAACCAAAACTAAAAATGAGTGGATAATATATTAAAAAACCACCAAAAAAAAGAAACAACCAACTATGAAGGTAATAAAAAAAAAAACACACAAACAGAAGGGAAAAAAACCCAAATATACAAAAAAAAAGATAAACCACAAAAAGCAAAACCCAGAAAACAAAAAACCACAAAAGAAAGCAACAACAATAAAAATAAAAAACTAATTATGGAACTTAAAAAGACTTCAACAACCCATCGAACCGGATGACATATTCGAAACTAGTAACCCAAACAAACCAAACACACAAAAAAAACCCCAACAAACCCACCTAACCACCACCAACCCGCTCAAAGGAAACAAACTGAGTAGGAGGAAAATATAGAGATATAGTATTTACATACGAAGCCATAGCAAAATATCAGAGTTCATAACATAAGGCCCATATTTTTTAAAAGATCATAAACATTACCACATACGTTTTTCAATTAAACAAAACGCATACTACCAAAAGGTAACTATAAAGAATTATATAGAATAAAATGTTGCATTGAATTGTAAATAAACACAGAATACAACTTCATCGATAACCGTCACGGCTCCTATCCAAGCTTATATCCTTAGGACCTGAAATTAAAACATGCTAAAGGTCAACGCAAAGGTTAGTGAATCTAAGTTTGTCGTTAAAAGAGTAGACCCACAAGATTTAAGTAAAAGTAAGACCAGAATCAAATTCAGTTGTGTTGAAGGTAATCCAAAACAGTATCATTTGCACTAAAATCATGACACTGAACCTTAACACTAATAATAATCGTAAAATATGCCCCCACAGTAAAAAAGGATGGATGCCAAACAACCACGTATTAATCAAATGGTTAAATGCACCATGAGTCAACTTGTGACCCCAAAAGAAAGGTGGGGATTGTCGTCCCTGATAGATCTATCCACAACACCCGCACTTATATATAAGCAACTCACTGTCATGATAAAAGAGGACATATGTGGGCAGGGTACTTAGGCAATAATATGATCATGAAATAGCATACAGTTTTGAAAACACTTTTTCCGTAGTAAACAAGCATGAAATTCCTACCCGAAGATGTTGTAAAACAAGTAGATAGAAATAGGCTATGAACTCACCTCGAATGAATGGTAATCAACAAGTATTCAAATATAAAGATGCATCACACTTACGATCGAATGCACCTAATCCAATATAGGTCGTGATAAGAACTAACATTTGATTATTTTATAGGTTGTGATAGCTCATCAATACTATCGTTCGTGCTATCATAAATAATGAGGTCATGTGAGTGACGTAAGAGGAGTCTAGTATCACTTTAATCGTAAATCCAACAACACGTCGATACGACCACCCCGAAAGAGGCCTCATTATGGAAACTCCCTAGTAATAATAACTTATTGACTAACTAATCCACATATAATTTTTCTATATAGACTACATAACCATTAATCGTTTTAGTGAAATATATTTAAAAAGAAAAGACGTTTATAAGTATAACTTAAGTAAAACTGGCGTTACTTAACTCGTTTTAAGTACAGTTTCTTTCGTATCTATACGTCCACGCCTTCGTATAAAACGAGTTAACAAATATAACATTTTCAAAATCTGAGTTTTCTGATAAAATAGTGAATTTTAACTGTTCATAACAGTTATTATATTTATTTTTATAGATTTAGTTTATCGTAAATCTCGTAATATGTCGTAACTTCTATCGTTTTAACTCCCCCCCCCGTTATTTTATTGTTTTTTTTTTTAGCGATTATTTACGAGCACGTCTTCGTATTAAAAAAAAAGTTTATATCGTTTATTGATGTATTAAGAAAGTAAAAGTTTCTGTGGTGAATAGTAACTTTTATACAAATAGATTATAAAATAATATATTTAACGTAAACTTGAAATCGTCGTATCTCTTTCGTTATTAATCCATTTTTTGAGTTTCTTACCTTTTTGGAATCGTCATGAGACGTATTATTTTATAAAAATGTTAAATCCACTATTTGGAATTCGAAATCAAACAGCCCTTTTTATAACTTGTATATAATTAATTATATACTTTTGTTTTATATACAATCAACAAATTAAATACCACAATTCTTTATAACTCCTTTATACCATGTCATATATATTATATAGTCCATAGGTCCATCATTTGTCCATTTGTCTATGTTATCAAGATTAACAAGTCATTAATATCACATGAAAACATAAACTTTCCTTAAGTAACTTTTAACTACAAGTTTATACTTGAACTTTTTATACTTAAACCAAGAGTGTACAACACTTATAAATCCATTTTAACATGATATTACCAACATCATAGCATATGTAAAAGTGTACAAAATGATGATGACAAGTAAAAACACTTGTACATGTTTAGAAAGTAATCCTCGTGAGGTGATTTATACTACATAGAACTCATGATATGAATAAAAAGATAAATGTAAAGACATAAAGGGGTTTAGAATAACCTTAAAGAGATTAGATATGGATAACCAACACAATCTAAACCTTGTTAAGATATAAACCCCTAGCTTGCAAGATCTTGAAACCTTAAACCCTAATCTTCCGTTTTTCTTGCTTAACACTTGTAAAGGCTTAGCCAAACCTTCAAACCATCTTAGTAGGTCTTAGATATGATGTAGTAATGCTTGTATAAGTGGTAGAAAAATTTGTATGGATTGAGTGGGGAGGGAGTTTTGAGCCGTGGGGTTCAAGAGACAAAAGGGAGGATTTTGTTGGTTTTTCTTAAGTGATATGAGTTGTGTGTTTGCTATCTCTTGCTATGCATGTAATATATATATATCAAGGGTGGTCAAAGAGCTAGAAATCAAAGTCCAAGACTCCGTACGAAGGGGGTCTTGGACTTTGGAACCAAATGGAGGGTCTATGAGAGACTAGTGGGTCAAACCACTAGTGTTGACTATCCTTCATTACTGTGCTTCCTTGTCTCCTCAAATGGTGATTATCCCATGGTTTCAAGGGTGCATTTGACTAGCATTATCTTGGTGAATAAAATGGAAATAATACTTGCACTTTGTGTAAGTTGCTAACTTTGTAAAAAATGTATCACTTTGTAAAATGTAATATCTAGTTTATTTCTTTCATGAGAAATCGGCTCATGTGATGTATGTTAGGTAAAGTAATTATAAAACTTTTATCAATAATATAAAACATAGTAATTTGTTGAAGCGTAGATAATTTTAGTGGTTCCGGGTAAGCCAAAACGTAATATATCGCGAAAGCGTAACGTTTTTACGATAACCGATAAAAATAAAACAATAAGTAAACTATAACTTTATAATAATAATATAATGATTACTTGACGTAAACATTAAGTTGATGGTGCCCGTTTTAAGTTGATTGGGTGATTCCTTAATTTACGCGATTGTTACTTAACTATTAAAATTAGAACGCGAACTGCTTACGAAAAACAAATAATTAGTGAAATATATGACGTCGTAATGATACTAAAATACGAATGTTATAGTCACCTATGGTTAGAAGAGCCTTGTCCTAAGGCTCAGGGTTGCAACACTGAAAGGAGGTACGTTTTTCATAGAAGATATGCGGATATTTTCTTCCGAATTGGTCTTCATGTTCCTAGGTATACTCAGCTCCTTGCCGAGAGTTCCAACGGACTTTGACTAATGGGATTCTTCTTCGCTTTAGTTTCTTCACATCTCGTTCCACGATCTCAATAGGTTCTTCAACAAAACAAAGATTTTCATCAATCTCGATCTCATCCAAAGGCACCTGAACATCTGGCTCCGCCAAACATTTCTTGAGGTTTGACACATGAAACGTGTCGTGAACACAACTTAACTCCTGGGGTAACTTCAGCCGATAAGCCACCAGTCCAACACGCTCGATGATTTCAAACGGTCCCACATACCGTGGTGCTAGTTTTCCTTTCTTACCAAATCGTACCACTCCTTTCCATGGAGATACCTTCAGTAACACTCGGTCTCCAACTTCGAATTCAAGAGGCTTATGTCTCTTATCAGCATAGCTTTTCTGGCGACTCCTAGCCGTCTTCAATCTTTCCCTAATTTGAACAATCTTTTCAGTCGTTTCTTGCACAAGTTCTGGTCCAACAAGCTGACTTTCTCCAACTTCAGTCCATATCACGGGGGATCTACATTTCCGCCCGTACAGAGCCTCAAATGGTGCACACTTAATGCTCGTGTGGTAACTGTTATTATAAGAAAACTCAATCAATGGAAGATGAGTATCCCAACTGCCACCAAAATCCATAACACAAGCTCGAAGCATATCCTCCAGTGTCTGAATAGTACGCTCACTCTGACCGTCGGTCTGAGGGTGGTAAGCTGTACTCATGTCTAGTCTTGTACCCAATGCTTCCTGAAGAGCTTTGTAACATTCCGTATTTTCAGGTCATTTTATGACATCATTCATTTTATCATTTTTCACTATTTATTTTTTTCTTTTCTCATTCTTAACTAATAAACTATAATTAATTAAAGGAAAACTAAAATTATTCTACGGAAACAAGCAGTGGAAAAAAGGGAACCTTAAATAAACTACGAGGAACAACAATAGTTTATAACACGTATAAATCCTAAACTACGGGAGCATAATAATGGCTAAATGAAATCCGAAGAAATCTAAGGGGAAACAGTAGTTAGGCTAAAAATACTTAACTAGAATAATTAAAACTAATAAACTATATTAAACATGCATTTACAAATTATTGGGAATTAAATAGCAAGCTAAAAACTAAAAATTATAAAAATAAAGTTATAAAATTAATTTTAAAATTTAAATAAATCAAAAATATTCTAACTTAAAAGAAAATGTAAAAAATTTCAAAAACGGAGTTGAAAAAACGAACAAAACGGTAAGAAACGAGAAATTCGGGCTCGTAAACGGGCCCGGAACTGAATTTTTAGCAAAAATTACCCTACATAAGTTTTTATATTTTTAATATAAACTAACTGATTAAATAAAATTTTATTAAAAAGAAAAATATTTTTTTGTTAATTTTTGTATTTTTTATGAATTTTCTAAGATTAAAAACTATTTAAAACTAATTAAATATAAAAAGACAGAAAATATAACTACAAAAAATCTGAAAAAATCAAATTAAATAAAGAAAAAGTTGAGGAATCTAAAAATATAAAAAGCCCTAAAAGTTACTGTAGCAATTATAACTAATTAAACTAATTAAAATTAACCCTAAAACTAAATTAAATTAAATTAAATAACTAACTAACCTAACTGGCAAGGACTAACAGTGAAAAGGACACAAGGACAAACGGGGTAACAGGCTAACTAACCACAGGGACTAACTATGTTAACTAGAAACTTCAAAATTACACAAATGGTCCCTGAGAATGACCCCGATTACAACCTAAGTCCAAAAGGCTTTTTAGCCAAAACTCAAAACAGGAAAGTTGTAAAGGGGACTTAGCTTATCATTTTTTATAAAAGGGGTATAAGCTGAAATGGACTCAATAAGCTGGAAAAGTGGGCTGTTTTTGACAGAAAGCCAAATAAGCTTAAAAAGCTTATTGGCTTTTTCTTTGAGCTTAAGAGCTCAAAATAAGCTGAAAGTGAATTTAACTAACAAGACTAAGCTATGTCTACCTATTTTAACTAAACCTAATAAGAATAAGCCCTAAATTAAGCTAAAACAGAAATAAGCTAAAGTGACCATTTAAAGAAAAGCAGAAAATCACCTATTTTGCAGCTAAAATAAGCTAACCTAGAGGCCTAACTAAGCTACACTATTTTGGGGGCTTAAAGGGATACTTATAGGCTACACTAAAAAGCAAAGAATCCTAAGTTCTTAATACACAATAAGCTATAAAAAAGGGTGCTGAAAATTGGTTTCAGCACCAGGGGAGAAACAAACACAGCCTTAAGGGCTTTTTGAGCTTATCTTAATAAGCTCAAATGAGCTTTAAATGAAAAGATAACCTGAAACAGATTTAAAGTAGTCTAGGGAGAGCTTAAATTCCAAAAATTAGCTTTTATAAACACATAAAACCTGCTGATAATTGAGCTTAAACTTGAGGGTTCTAAAAAATTGCAAGCCAAATTTTGACTCAAGCTTAGTCAAACCCAAGGGACAGCAACAAGTGATGTTCTAAAATGGCTAGAAACAACCATAATAAGCACAACAAAGAATGCTTAAGCTGCCTACACAGCTTGAGCACTTTAAGAACACTTTGGCTTATTCTAAATTTGACAGAACACAAAAGACATTTAAAAACTCATTTTAAAACTAAAATTGGTGATGTAAGTTGCTAGATTAACCCCACACACTCAGCCTAAAATGGCTGAGTGCTTGTGACCCATTCCATACCCCAAATGACCCATTTTGGCTTTTTACCAAACACCCCTTTAAATAAGTAAAACGAACTTTTTAACTAATTTAACTTAAAACTAATTAAAGCAAACTGAGATTAAGGATAATGTAATTATTTAGCAACCATAAAAACATACTTTTCTTCACAATTTGAACACGAATTTAAGAACTCACAAATGAAAATTTAAGGAAACTTGAGATAAACTTTAAATTTCAATTAATTTTGTGCTGCTTAAAATACAACCAATTTCTTACTAATAAAAATTAAGCTGGGAGCTTAAACTACAATTTTTAAGAAAAAGTTAAGTAAAATAAAGCTAAGTTAAAACTAGTGTGTTTCGGCTTGTGTTTTCTTGAATTTATATAAGCCTCAAGTCTTCAAATGTGTGTTTCTTGTGTGTGTACAAAGCCTCAGTATCAATCCTAGCCATTGGATGGTCCTTGTGCTTCTTTTTATAAAGCCATGTATCCACCATTTGAAGTTTAAGCTACGGCGGGGCTTGGTGAGATTGCCAAGTTCATTTTAAACAGGGAAATGTGGGTGTAGGGTTTAGGTGATTGGACTGTCAAAGTGAAGGGTTGGGTAAAACTATGATAGGGTAACCTCGTGATGTTGAGGGTTTGAGAAGGTTGGCTGGGAATACGGTGTATGGTTTGAGGGAGGAACTGTTATTGGCTGGCAGGTTTAAAAAGTTTCGAGATTGGCAAAAAGAAACCCTCGAATTCTATTCACTTGTCACTCTTTTCTTTCTTTTATTTTTTTTTTAGTTATAAAACGTTTATTTAGAACAATTGCATAACAGCCCATATTGTTTTATAGGTAATCAAAAGGGTTAGAAGAAGAATGTGTATGTAGTGCAAGACTTACTAGCGGGCCCTTAACTTTAATAAAGTGAGAAAACATTTTTGGAATTTGCAAATTCAGTCCTTCTCTTTTTTAAAACACTTTTCCTTTATAAAACATTTTCAAAATTGACAATTTCAGTCCCTGAGGTTTTATAAAAAATTGTTTTGGGCCTTAATGGGCTTGGGTTTGTGTATTGGGCCCAATTGGGTTTATTTGGGCCCAATAAGGTTTGTGGGCTTGTATTGGGCCCAATTGAGTGTGTCTGGGCCCAATAAGGTTTAGCTTAAAGTTATTGGCTTTTAATGCCAATAAGTTTGGGGTGGGTTTTTAGTGTGTACAATGTCTGAGATTGGCTTGTTCAATTTGTGCCAGGGATACGATGCCTTCATACCGAGTGCTTCATAGTCTCCTGTCAATTGCACACAAATGGGCTGTTGTCATTGATTTGAGGGCACATTTGGCCTTCACAGTCTTCATCAATATACTATGGGCTTTCCCGGCCCATCAGATATGGTTGAGATTGCACCATTAGTATTCTTCAATTACGGCCCAGGTTTTGAACTGGTTAATTTGTTGAGTTGACTTTGACTTTGACTTTTCCTGGTCTTTGGCTTAGCATAGGCTTGTCCTTCAACAGCTTTTCCATTCCGAGTCCGGTTTTGTTGTTTTGGCTTTGTATTCGTCCTTTTCTTGGTTATCTGTTCCTGCACACATACAATTAGCAAGAAACAATGCGTCATCAATGGCAATTTAAAGGTCCGTTTTATACTATACTGGTTTCATATGTTTATCCACGAATGCTGCGGTTATTAAAGGTAAAAGGTATGTGTATGCTTTAAGGCACATACCAAAATCCCCTCATACTAAGGGTATTGTTCCCCGGTCCTCTAGGAGACCGCAATGCAATGACATACAGCATTTACGAAACTAAGGACTCATGACCCCCTACAACGACTAATAACTTTTGAAAAGTAGCAAAGTGTTTTGTCAAAGGAAAGAATCAAAAGCTTCGAACAATTATCCCCGATTAACACCATTATTTTATATGTATATTGACTGTGTTAGTATTAACTTAACTTGACTATTCATAAGTCTACTAATTTTTTCTTGGATTTTGAATGTTTTGTCTTTCTTCTTATTTAACGCACAATGGATCCAATAGAGTGAGTAAACGACCAAAGAATGATCTACGGATGTCCTGACGGAGAAAATTTCATCGTCTCCGATTTTCCACTAGCATTAAGCCACGCAATTTAAACAGATCATTGTCGAAGTAAGTTTAGGTGTAAAGTAAGAAGGAAGAAGAAGGAGAAAGTTTCGATAGGAAAGCCCTCATCCGTATGACTTTGTGAACTTTTTGAACTCCCACATGGATAAATGATTACGTGTGTGTGCATCGATTTATCTCAACCAAAGATCAACTTATTCTCATAGTCGACAAAATGAACTCGTGACTCAAAGCAACAATTTATTAAGACATTGCAACTTGAATTTTATAGACTTCAAATTTTTTTTTTATTTTTTTTTTTTTTTTTTTTTTTTTTTTTTTTTAGTTCTTAAAGGCTAGGAATGCGTTGCTTTAGTTTGAACACCTACCTAGGCCTCGCTCCCTAGTAGGATATCACAACCAACGTCCGGTGTTCTTAGTTTGAAAACCCACCCCGTTGCTAGCGTAGTGGGAAATCACATCAACACCTTCTTCCTAATATGGCTAAGGATTAGTGTCTTAGTTTGAACCCTCACCTAGACCTTCTTCCAATTGAGATATCATGACACACAAGTCCCTAGAAGCAAAGACATGTCATTAGTTTGAACCCCCACCATCGAGGTTAGCGGGTGTCGGACTATCAGCGACACATCTATTGCTTGCTCATATGAATCAAATGTAAGCTTTATTGCATTAAATCTTTTCAAAACTTTAGTTGTGGTGACTTATAAAGAATCCAAGTCACAAATTATGAAGCTTTTTCTGAAAACATCTATTGACTAAGCTGAGTTAAATTTGAACTACGTATGATTATGGCGGATAAGAAAGCTATGGGAAGAAAAAGTAACACAAGTTTATCATATAGTTTTTAGACGAATCTTGCTTGCCACATAAACTATATTTAACTCATCATTTCATTCTCAGTTCTTCACTTTATAAATTCAAAAGCAATAAATTCGTGAAAGCTTTGGCCTAAAAGAACTAGCTAGGGCTCAACACGCCCGATCGAGTCAAAAATTTATTCTTACTCTACCCAAAAAGACAAAAACACTTATTCTAAAAAATTTTTTTTTTTTTTTGGTATTTTTGCAAAAATTTGGTGGTAAAACGGGATTGCGTGATAACAACGACTGCTGAAAAATCAAATCGACGATTCCCCCCCCATACTAGAAATAGAACATCGTCCTCGATGTTTCCAAGGGTAAACCGTAACGTAAATCTAAGGCCGTTTATATATGTATGCCAAAAGATAAACTTTTAGTCGAAAGATTTTGGATACAAAATTCCCAAATAGAAGCTGAGGATGTGAAGCTCGAGTTAAGAAAGACAGAAACGAGAGCCATCACAATCCGAGGAATACCTGGGACATACACTACAAAGCAACACAAAACATGGACAAAACACGGGAATGGAAAATGAAAGCCTTCTCACAACACAAACACTTATTTATTACATACAAGCTGATAGCATGGGTGCCTCCCACGAAGCGCCTTGTTTTTGTTAACCGAGTCACAAGCTCGACTCGACCCCGAATTATTGGTCCAAGGGAAGCAAGTGGAGAGGTAAAATCATCATCGGCTTTCATTTCAAAAGCGGTTTTGGATAAACCATGATTATGAAAGTTCCACCCGATGAGATTACATCCGGCATAAAAGAATGATAAATTGAGATGCCGGGGATCAAAAAGGATTCTATCAATTCCCACCACAAGGAGAGAAGATTATGGTGGAGCAACTGGAAAACGTGAGAAATGGAAGAAAATCCATACAATATAAGACGAAGAAGGTTCACTTAAAAGTATGAAAGCCGTATCCATTGTGGGATGGGGGGTAAAAAACATTAGGCACATGAACTCTTGGTTCTCTTGTTGGGAAAATATCTCCCACCACATCCATAGTGAAATCGCCCAGCTCGGGCTCATTCTTAAAGCAGAAACAATCATACTCCGGTGGAGATATGATGTGAGCAAGTTCACCGGCGAACTCCTTATAAAAATCACTCCTATAGGCAGGAGGAAATGGATTGATCGAAAGATCAAAGATAAACGAATTATATTTAGAAAGAGAAATATCAGACTGAGTAGTGGTACTGCCACTATTCTTCTCTTCAATATGATCGTCATCAGAATAGAAAGCTTCATAATCCGGAAGAGAATAATCAGAACGGGTAGTGGTACTGCCACTACTCTTTTCTTTAATATTAAAGCAAAAAGTTTCAGATTCGGGTGAAGAATTATCAAAGGTGTTAGTCTCCTCCAAGAAAGAGTTAGGAAAGGTGGAGGGAGACTTGATTACAAAATCGGAAGATGGAACGGGATTATCTTTTAATGCTTCGATGTTAGCAATAAGAAGATTGACATTCAACAATTTTTCACGAAGGATATCGTCTTTGATTGTTAGAAGAATATCATCATCAATCCCTCCAACTTCCGGGATAACAATCTCCACCACCTCTAAGCTGACGATCTCAGAATCAGGAGGTGATGCATCGACATAATCGATGTTCTCATAAGAATCGTCATCACTCGAAGAATAATCATTGTTGGAATCGATGATAGTCTCAGAGTGTTCTTTGAAAGCTTCAAGAGGGGTAGGATTATTACAAAGAGGCATATCACACACACTGTCGGGAATACCCTCGGACTCACTTGGGATCGGGACAAGGTTCTCAACACTAGACTTTATTACTTCGTCCGATTCCGTTGCCGGAATAGTGTCAAGATGCTCGTCCCCCATACTTAGAGAGTTAACGGGCTCCTTGGTTGATGAAACGGGAGTGATTGCAATGGTATAGTCCTCGTCATCATCGTAGCAAATGGGAATCTTCCAATATCGATCTTTAGCCGCTTGCTCTTCCGCAATTCGCTTTTCTTCTTCCTTCTTTTGCATATATTGACCAACCATATCACATATGGATGTCATTTGCTCCATAAGCTTGTTTTGAGAATTGAGAAGGTCATTTTGAGCATTGAAAAGGCTATTTTGAGCATTGGAGATTGGATGATTGACGGTATATTGCGGGGGTTGAAATTGGTCAAAACCAAAAGAATTATAATCATAGCAAGAATTTTGCTCATGATAATAGTCTTCATTCATTGGTTGACATTGGTAAGTTTCATGAGGTCCCCCGCAATTTTCACAACAAAG
Organism: Tanacetum coccineum; assembly: GCA_026074375.1. Classification (NCBI taxonomy): domain Eukaryota; kingdom Viridiplantae; phylum Streptophyta; class Magnoliopsida; order Asterales; family Asteraceae; genus Tanacetum; species Tanacetum coccineum. The sequence continues at coordinate 36,686 of BQNB010009149.1, forward strand.
ATATTGTTGTTGAAAATCATGAAAATCTTGCGGGAAATTAAAGTCTTGATTGTAACACGGTTGTGGAGGTGGGTTGAAAACATTAGGAGAATCATCAACAAAATTAGGTTTGGAATCATAAGTGAATGAATTCTCATCTCCAGAACAGGATGTCGGGTGACCACTTGGCAATGTCTGTGGGAACTCATTAACGGTTTGATTGTTGCATGGTTCTGGTTTAGAGATAATCAGAACTTGCGGTGGACAATTATAACCAATATGAGCACCTTTCCCACAAGACTTACAAGTGCATCGTTGACAAAAGATTCCATTTAACGAATCACCACACTCGTAACAACAATTGTGGTTAATTTGTGAAGAATTTACACCAGGGCCTTGTTTGACAATGAATGGCTCTTAATTAACAAAGTTAGTATCGTCATCGGATGACTCGGAAGTGTCTTGGAAGTCTTGAAAAACTTCCTCCAATGTCTTTCGTATTAGAGCACATTCTCGACAATATAGACCATGAACTGGGTCTCCACAATCGAGACAAAAATTTTCAATTTTAAGGGTCGTTGAGACAAGTCGGGTACGGGAATAAGAATCTTGTCTTCAAGACTCCCTATTGAACAACCATAGTTTTTAGTGTGCAAATTTCCACAAGACGAACACTCTTTAATCGCGTAAAGGGGATTCAAACGATGATCGAGTGACGCTATAAGAATTAAACAATTGACGGTTAAGAAAAGAATTAAATGGATAAGAAGAAAAAGAAGATTATTTTTGGCTTTTCGAGTTTTTTAAACAACATATTTTATGACGAAAAGAAGATTATTTTTGTTTTTTAATCAAATTTTAACGGACATTAGAGATAGACAACTATGAAACCAAAATAAATCAAACATACTTCACGGTAGCACGTTAAAAATTTTACCTTTTAAGGTGAGCCGTACATCGCAAGTGACACAAATGGTAAGTTTTTAAATCTTTTATTCGAGTTGGGAACTTATTATGGATAATACCTCAATTGAAGGTATTATTTGTTGGTGTTCTTTTACCAACTTTGTTTTTTTTTTAATTATGGACAATTTTTTTATATTTTTTGATTTTTTTTTTATATAATAATTATACTAAAAGAAAAGAAAAATATTTTTTTTTACTTTTTATATTTTATAATTTTTTATATATTTTTTTTTCCAAAAACAAAACTTTCAAAAATGAAAGGGTCTTCAAATTACGATCAATAAACTTCAAACGAGAGAATCTTAATCACAAATCCCCGGCAACGGCGCCAAAAATTGATATAGCAATTCTATACACGTAAAATAAAATATATAATATGATGAAAAATTACCAAACTACCCTTGAGGACAAAGGTAGAAAGGAAAATCTTCACAAATATATATTAACCGGGAAGTATGATTCCCGGGTCGTTATTCCCTAACGATTGTGAAATTAAAACCAATTTGATTGTTCAACAATGAGTTTGAATATGGAAACATAGATTGAATTGATTATCAAAAACTACTAAGTTAAAAACAACAATTAAAATAAGCAAACAAAAGCAATTAATGCACAAAAACAATTAACGGGAACAAAGAAAACGCGACAAATAAGCAACTAAGGCAAGATTAACTCCTATGGATGCAAATAAAATTTTTAAACCTAAATTAAGACAAAAGAAAATTTTAAGAAAAAGAAAGTTATTTTTTTTCTATTTATTATGAATTAAAAACTAATTTAATCTATTTAAATTCCTAGAAAATAGCAAATTAATTCCTTAAAATCCTAAAAAATGATTTTCTAACTTAGATAAATCTAAAATACTATAAAAACTAAGAAAAAAAATTTTAACTTTTTTTTATAATAAAAATATATTTTTAAAACTAAATTAAAAAGCTTAAAAGTGGATTTAAAAATTCTAAAAATGATTTTAATGCATATAAACCTTAAACTAATTATTTTAAAACTAAAAACTATTTTTTTGTATTTTTAAAAATTATTTTTCTATTTTTTATTGATTTTCGAAAGTTTTTATCCAATGAAAATTATAAAAATTAAACTAATAAAAGGAAAATTATGGAAAATCACAAAAAGTCCTAAATTATGCAAGGAATAAAGGAAAAATAAAAGTAAGTCCCCAGCTTATCTAATAAGCTGGGGAAAATTCAAAATAAGTTACGGCTTATATTTGGGCTTAAGGCCCAAAACGTGTATAACAATTTAATGAAAAGAGAGAGTGACGGATGAGCTAATGGAGCATAAGTGTAAACAACTGGTGTGTGAGGGCCAAGGTCCGGTGGGTTCGAGTCCATCCCTAGGCTTGGTTTTTTATATTTTTTATATTTTGAAAACTTTTAAAAACAAAATTTTAGATAAGCTAAAAGCAAACAACTTTTGTGAAGACAACTTATATGAAAACAAGAAAATAAGCCAAAAATAGCTTGACAAAGCAGACAGATTACTAAACTACTTATTTAGGCTTTTCCAAATTTTTTTAAAAAAAAAACCTCTAATGATGAAATAAACTACTCCACTCCAAATGTCCAAACATCTATAAACAACTTCCAGGCTAACTTAAAAAGCAAATTAAATTGATATAAGCAAAAAAACCGCAGATGCTCTCACCAAGCTAGATAGGAAAAGAGGCATAAAAGCTAGGAATTCAAAAAGCTTACAAGACATCCATTAAACCACACAGACCCTAACAGCTACATTGAGCTTAAAAAAAATATGGCTAGCAAATAAGCACCACTAGAAGGTGAAACCTTGGTTTTTCTAAAAACTTGGCTTAAACTCTACTAGAAAATGCTTTTCAAAAGAGCTTAAAGCAACAAGGGCTTATTAAAAAGAGCTTGTGAAAACAGACAGCATACTCACAAATCAGTGAACACTGATTTTTGAAAAAGGATAAATACCATTTTTGAGCTTAAATTCAGATGTTCAAAAGAGCTTATAATTCAAAACAAATTTGAAACATGTAATCTATGACTTGAAAACTACTTGTAATCCAAAATTCAAAAACTAAAAACAAAATCTCCCCTCTGAATTCATGGATTGAAAAAGGAACTTTTACTTTTGACTACCCTGGTGCAGAGTGCACTTATATATGACTCAACTTGAAATCCTACTAATGCAGGCCTAATGCAACAATCCTAACATTCTTCAATCACAAAACTAAGGCCTATAAAAACACTTATAGTAGCTAAAATTCAATTAAGCTAAAAATCCTTCTATGGCTGATTATAAGCTCACAGATTCAAAGCATTAACTAGAAAACTTATGTAAACTTGATTACACTTAACACACTTTTTAAAATTCAAACCTATAAACCTTCAATGATTACTCAAACCTCATATTTAAACTTTAAGAGCCAAAACAGTTCTAGCTTGTTGATAGATCTATTTTGCCAAACAACACCCCTTGTATCAATTTTAAAATTCATTTAAGCTTGCAATTAAAAATCTAATTAATAAACTTATAACCAAATATTGAACAACAAGATATCAACTAATAATGAACTTATTATTTAACACACAAATAAGCCAAAAACAAAGATCCTATAATCTATGCTAATATATTTTTTTGTTTTTTATGATTTATGACAGATTGAGAAGTAAACTAAGATCTAAGCATTATAATCATGAAAATAGATAATCAACAACATTCATAAGCATAATAACACAGATATAAGCACAAGTAAGCAAACAAATAAGCAAAATAAGCAAATCTAAACTAGGAATTTTAAAGACAGAAAGAGTAATTGAAAACTTACAAATGGACTTAGCTAAACAAAGGCAATTAAGGCTCAATGAGCTGTCTACAAGCTCCAGCTTATCCGTAGATAAGTCGGTAAGGGGTCCCCATAATCTCTTCCAATTAACATATCATCCAAAATGCATAGATCCATATAAGCAAAGGTAATAAACTCATTTTATTAGTTTAAGTATATTAAGAGCTTATTAATAGCTCAATTTGAGCTTAGAGACTCAAAGAGTTTGTATGAGCTTTTGAAGGGCTTTTGAAACAGTAGCAAACATTATTTGAGAATAGTAAAAGCTTATAACAAATTTAGTAAAAGAAAACTTGAATTTATTAACTAGAAAACATATTACAATGCTTAATAAAAGGAAATTACATGTGCTTAAAAGAAAATTACAATTTAAAACTAAAAAGTTACATAAGCTATTTTAAAAACTTAAGAAAAAAAATGCAGAGAAAAGATATCCTATGTGTGAGTGAGTGAGGGCTATTTATAGCCTGCCAAAGATGCTTCTAGGACCTCATATCCCTTGCACGCTCCTTGTAATCCTGTCCTTTCAATCATTTCAATCATTGGATGTCTATTGTGGTCCGTTGGATTAAATTTAACTCACACGGATTGCCAACGTGGCACTCCGTGATGTGACACCTTGTGTGCTTCTTTCGTGAGTAGCTCAAGTTCAAATGACCTCATTTCCTTGTGTTTCTTCACTTGACCACGTGGCCTTCCTTGTGGGTTTTGGCCAATGAGAAAGCTTGAGTGATGTTTAACTTTTCTATATTAGTCCTTTAGCCTTGAATTGTTGAGCTATGTAGCCAATTAACATTTACCCTTTGTTTTGATCGTGGTTAAAGGAAGACGATGTGTGAATAGTAAAAGTACTATTACCCGCCCTTTTTAACTGAAAACAGGGGTGTTTGACTGCTTGCTTTTGGGCTTTGACCTTGGGTAATAGTTAAAAGGGGTATGGGCTCATTTGGGCTTAGGTAATAGTTAAAAGGGATTTGGTTTATTAAAACGAATATTACCCGTTTAGTATTAGGGACCATTTGTGTAATTTAGTGATTTTTGAGGGACTGTTTTTTGGGATTTTAGGATTTGTGTCTTCATATGGTTGACCTTGGTTGACTGAAGGTTGACTTGAGTTGACCACTGTTGACTTTTGATAGCCTCTCCTGCTCCTTTTGTGTGCTCTTCCGTTCCCGTAGTTCGTGTTGTCCGCTTTTAAACCGATTTCTTGAGATTTTTTTTGCAATATCCGTACCTACAAACAATCACAAATGACAAAACAAGGCAATATTCAACAATTTTAAAGCACAATTTTGTCCTTTTAAATCCAGTTTTGATATAAAAACGATAAATTTGTGTTTATAATGTGTTTTCCACACATATCATCTATTCATCACACAGTTAATTTCTCTTAGGCTAGACGGAGTTGGATGATTTTTTCCCCACACCACTCACACACTCACCATGGTGTGAGTCAACCCATTCCTGCCCCCATACACTCACAAGCGCAAGACTTGGTCTTTGGTGAGTTGGTGAACCACATCACCTTCGGTGATGAAAATGTGGGCCCTTTTTTTATAACCTTGCAATTTAAAAAAAAATTAAAACCTTTTTTTTACCTAAAATACCCACTACTAATTCACCCATTATATTATACACACAACTCTCCCACTTTTGTTTATATAAACTTCACGCATCTCATTTAATCAAAATGGATTCGTGGTAAACGTTGTGGGCCTAGATGAATGTAGAAGAAGGAAAGAAATTAATAGCCGAAACGAAGAGTTTTATGAACTGAGTCATATTGCGTATATTAAGACAGACACAAGCTCGTCGAGTTAACGAGAAACACAATAACAGTAGAGTGAGGCTGGTGCTACCATATAGCGTTTAGTCGCCGCCTTTTTTTCTGATGACCCGATGTACGATGCAATTAGATTCAGGAAGACGTTCCGAATGGCTCGCCCTCTTTTCAACCGGATAGTTACTGCAGTAACTAATCACGATCCATACTTTCATAATAATATTGATTGTACCGGAAGATAAGGCATTTCCCCGTTGATAAAGTACACCTCTGCAATTCGTCAATTGGCATACGGCGTGAATGCTAGTTTTCTAGAAGAATTATATTTCAAAGTAAGTGAGAGATCGTCACGTATGGCTCTTGATCATTTTTGTGAAGCTGTTATGGAAATTAATGGGCCTGAGTTCTTGAGGAAACCCACGGTGACTGATATTGAAAAACTTTATCGGCATCACGAAGAAAAGCATGGGTTTCTGGAGATGTTAAGAATCCTTGATTGTACGGATTGAGAGTGGTTTTGTTTTTATGTCCCTTTTATTTAGACGCGTTTTTAAAAGGGCAAAATGTAAGAACTCGAAATCATAGGTTCGAATCCGTTTATATTGCTAGTAACTGTTGCGGTCGCAAGATTTATGATATGGCATGCTTTCTTTGGTGTTGATGGGTCGAACAATGACATCAACGTTTTATATCAATCCCCTTTATTTAACGATCTCAAAATCGGTCGAGCGCCAGAGATTCCTTTTGTGGCTAACAACGTAAGTTACCCATCCGGATACTATCTTGTTTGATGTGATATTTTCCCGGAATTGGCGCCACTCGTTTAAGTACGATTCCAGAACCAGCTGATGAAGACCACAACGAATTTTTAATAAGGATTAGCCGTAATCGGCAAGGAAATATGTGAGACGTGCGATTAGTGTCTTAAGAAGAAATTGGCCGTACTAGCCAATCCCACACGAGCGATAAAGAAAGAAAGAATTTTTTATATGATGTACACATGCATCATATTACATAATATGATTCGCAAATACAAAAAAGTTGCGATATCTCCCAAATGGTTCCCGGAGGAAGCACATCAGCCGGAAGACTTGCTACGAAACGAAGAACAAATGGAACGATTATGAGTGGATCTGTGATCACACAAGTGCAACAAAACCTTTGACACATTGATCGAACACTTCTCTCGTAATGTTTAGTTTTAGCTTTGTTTGTTTCGTACTTTATTATGTATTTTTATTTTCGCATTGTACTTTTTTATGTAATGTTATTTAAATTATAAAAAAGTTTTTTAATTTATTTTACGTTTTTATTAATTTTGTACGTTTACGTTTTTAGTTTATGAATGAAAGTAATTAAATAAAAAAATGATGGGTAAGGTGAGTTTGGTGGGTATACTGAGTTGTTATTAAGTGTGTTTAGTGAGTGGTAAAATTGGAAAGAAAAAGTTGATGTACCAGCAATGGTGATTAGAATGAAAAACATCAGCACACCCTACTCCATCTAACCTTATACCAATTATCAATTTCATATACTTATAATGATTGTATTTTCTTTGTACACTTTTCGTCAAATAGATTGAAAGAATAACATTGTTATAAAGGAAACAGAGTGATACTAGATAATAAGATTGGTGTAAATTGTTAGAGAGTAGTAGTTGTGTCCATGTGAGCACGCTGCCCATAGGTAGAAAGAATGGTCAAAGTCTGGGAAAAGTAACCACAGACAGACAGACAAGATTTCCTTTCCATTTTGTCCATACAAAACTAAAACACTTTTTTACTTGAAAGAGATGCCATCAGAGTTTGAGTCTTCACAGGAATAACTGTTTGGCTGCCCACTATGAGACGGTCGACCGACTCGGTCGCCGTCGATCGGAGTCCGTCGCCCCTATAGTGAAGAGTCGGTTGCCTCTTAAGTCGCCGGAGATCAAATATGTTTTTGGTTGCAGGCACGATCTTTATTTCAAAGAAAATAACAAAACAACAACGTTTTTTTTTGTTTGTATTATAAAAAAAAAAATTAAGGTCCGCCTCGATAGTAGCACAAGGTCGCGCTGTAGGTCAAGGCGGTGTGGGGGGATGGGTTGTGGTCCCGAAGAAAAGAGAAAGACTGAAGATGGCAGCTCCGAAAATCTAGGTCGCGACCACGTCTCATAGTGGGCAGCCTTAAGTAACATAGCTTGGGACGCGGATATAGCTAGGATGTGCATATCAAATTTTTTAAGGTTTAGAAAGAGTGTTATTTTAGTGTCAAAATAAGTGTATATTTTGATAATGTCATACAGTTACTGTTAATTAACTAATCTTTTCCATTTTTGGTAGAATTGTTTTGATTTGTTATAAAAAAAAAATTGTTGCAGTTGATTTGTTATAATTTAAAGAATTAGGATCAAAAGTGGAGAAAAAATAAAACGAGAAAATGAGAAGAAATCACAACTATACATTTAAGATACACTTATAAAAATATATGCATCTCTTTTTAAAATCATCTCTTATTTTGATTTAAGTGTGCGGCTAAAAATCTTTCTTAATATTCTCATTTTAGTTTTTTGTATCACCCGATCCTTTACCTTGATTTAAAAGCGATTCCTTATTTTAAAGTAAGATATGAATGTGAATACATACTCCACTCGTCTTATGATAAGTGTCTATAATCTTGTTTTGAGTTGCTTCAATATAAGTGTCAACTTTGTATTTCAATGACTGAAAAAAGTTGACAAAATAATTTAAGGGGGGGGGGGGGGGGGTGGTGGAAGATGGTAGGGTAGTTGAGAGAGGATTTTTTTAAAACTTTATGCATTTTAAAAATAGGCACAAACTATGAAACTGAAATCATCTTGAAAAATAAGGAATGTGAATTTATCTAGTATTTTTAAATCATTAACCAATCACTATGACGAGGAGTAATAGTTACCGGTTAAACATGCTACGTTTATCTGAATAATAAAATGAATCTATATCTATACTATATATAAAGAGTTTACATTTTATTATTCAATATGGAAAAATTAACAAAACTATATATGGAAACTATAATTTTTTCAGATTAAATTTCAATCCAACTTATGATTTACAATTCTATTGACGAAAGTTTAACAACCATAATATATCATTAATGGATCCTTGTAACGTTTTGTGTAGCTAAAATATCCTTATAACTATATATTGTTATAAAATCATGTTGCTATGCAGGAGTATTTGCCTAGTTATATACGTATACTATATGGATTATTTTTCATGCATTAATTAATTAAGACATTAAAAATTATGCATTACAAAAAATAAATTATAAAGTATAAACTAATTAAATACAACTTATTAACACATTCATCTATTTACTTTTCAACTTTTTTAATTTTTTTTTTGAACGGCAAAACTTTTATTAGAAAACTAGCAATATGCTAGAAGGAAAACATACTAACACATGGGTCTATTTAATGCCAAGAAATCCAGTATAAATAATACCGAACTTAGACCTGGCTATTCATCCATAAAAAAGACATTTTGACCACATCATCAAATAAGGAAACCGGTTTAGAAGTGGGAATCGCTGAAAAGTAAGCGGTTATTCTGAACTTCCAAACAAGCCACAATCACGTAATCAAGAATTCCTTCAAGAAAAACCTCAAGAGTTATAAGGAAGGCAATACTAGACAAGCCAAGATATCACTCGTTATAAGAGTGACAGCTAGAAACTCTAGCTCCCACCAAGTTCAGAAGACGCGCCACACCTTTTCGAACCCATCGAGCAAGAAAAGAAAATATGATCCGGAGTTTTCTACTGCTCGGTTGCAAAGAGGACATTAAATAGACGGAATGTCAATTCCATGAAGAGACATGTTACATCTTGTAGGCAAAGCATCCAAACAAAGAATCCTTATCCAACGGTCGCAATGCAACCTGCCTTTCGGGAGAAGAAGATCCATCAATTGTACGCGCGAAGATTTGACAGAAGAATCAACCAGAGCCTTCTATAACTTCCCAACTCCAAGATCCTCAATGTTAGAATAGACAAGACCACGAACTGATTGGCAAAACAAATTAAAAGGATTCTTGTTCCTATTCCCGTCTCTTGGAGGACGCGAAAAGAGAGATAAATAAAGAGAGCCCAGTTATCAGCCACACTAAAGATTTGGCTCTCTTCAAGAGCAAACAGCTCGGAAAGTTTTTCCTTTAAAAGTAATACTGACCAATCCAAGAATCACCCAAAAAGAAGTGTTAACCCCATTAACCAATTTTTTTTTGAATAAATTGAGAAAAATCACTACTTTTAATCTTTGAGACGAATGAACAAGCTTGAAGTATATTAGACCAGATGGATCGCCTATTCGGGTCCTTAAACAGTGATCCCAATAGCTCCATGGAAACCAAACAAAGCCTTTGATGATGGTAGATGTTATCCCACTTTCATTTAATCCATACACACACTAATCTAGTACCAAAATGCAGAAAAATGAGAAGAACTTAGAGAGAGAAAGAAAGAGAGAAACAAGAAGATTAGAATAGAAAAATGGAAAGTTTAAAGTGATGAAAATTAACCAACACCCTTTCTCCAGTGTGGAGAGGAAATTTTCAATACCCCAGTCACTAGGCTTATCTAAAATGGGCCAGGGCATGGCATGAACTTGGTATTTGAGCCCTAGAACCCGGACAAAATTAGATTACCATCCGAGCCGCGTGAACCCGACACTAGCCATTACAATACAAGACCTATTTGACTTTCAAAGTACCGATACCATTCTTGTTTGACTTAATATAAATTAAGGCTAACAATCTCCACCCAATGTGAGGTCTCTTTCTTCAAACTCCTCTAATGCCACCGATGAGATTAAAGATATGACGTTTGACGTTTATGCTTTGCCTTGTTATGGTCTTGTCTTGTTTGTAACGGCTTTGTTCATTCATGCTTTGTGATCTTGATTTTTGAGCCTTTATCTTTTGACTTTGAGTTCTTGAGATCGTTATCTTGCATTATCACCTTGGACTTTGAATCATCTTGATTTGATCATTCCTTGATCACTTGTGCTCTTGACCAACATTCACATACTGATACATTAGACTAACAACCTCCCAATTGAAGATTCTTAATTTGACTTATGAGGCTCATTGGTGGTGGGAAAGATTTAGAATCAACTAACTGATGTTGAAGATTGACTTGAAAGCTTGAGTTAAGAGCATTGGTTTATGAATCCGACTTATCGCTGGAAATGAGGCTGCAAACACCGTCGTCTTTATCCTAGAAATAAAACAGTTAGCAATAAAGATGAATATGCATTGTCATTCACATCTTTGACTTCGGGTTGCATTAACCTCGCGTTTCCGTTTTATAGTATAAATACTACAACCTGTGATCAGGTAGATTCAATAGAATCTCCTTGACGGGTTTTCCAGCTCAAAAAGCGTAGGATCTTCTAACAGAAGAATTCAGATTCACCATCATGCTTAGTTCCCTGCATTATCGGAACGTCTCAAAGTACATACAAACACGGTAAGAAAGTGAATCAGATAAGTTACTAATCTTCTGATTAAGTCGTCAATTCATTTACTTGGAGCCAAACATTGATATCCAGTTATCACAAGCTTGATTCATATAGAATCTTGCAAGTCACCTACCAAGAGCTTGTTTGACGTTGGCTCAAGCAGGATTTCCATCTTCACTGTGAATACTTAAGTCTCACCAGATGTTTCAGGAAAGATCCAAGGATTAATGCGTAGGACTCTTTGTTACAGCTTTTGAAACATTATGGTGTTCAAACAAGTGTATTTTGACATTGTTGTACCTAATGAGATTAATACTTTGATCTCTTTTTGGCACTAGACATCAATTGTGCACATTTTGGTTTTAGTAATCGGAGCTGGAGCAGACTGCCACCCTATTAATATCAACAAACTCGAGTGAGATGTCAATAGATAACGTATGTAATCTCCTTGACAAGTGAGACAAGATTTTCTTTGGGAGAGAAACCTGAAAACGCCGAAAGGCTGGGAAGGGTGTGCATTGCATCCTGGTCCATGACGAACTTTTCCTTTCAATATCAACAATAATCATTGTGATTTTGATATATTATGAGTTGACCACCTGTTTTCCTGCCTAAGGTGTAAGGAGGGCTTCTTTATTTTCACCCTTTATCCATACATTTCTTTTTCATTCTTCAACCCCTTTAATGCTTACCAAGACGTCATTACTAACACCTTGTTGTGATAGTTCCAGTGTTAGCTCAATCTTAGTCGGCATTCTTCCTTATACACATTCATCTCCAATCATACCTAAGGACTGCTATTTCTAACTATGGAGTGTCCTTGGGTAGATCCCTTTGTTCGGTTTGGATCGTGGGACATAATTGCCAAACCTAATCACCTTTTTTTATAAATTTTGACCCTTCAGAATCGTCAGTGAAAATTAATAGTATGTTGGGATATAGATCGAACCAATAAAACCATTTTTTGACATTGTTATATTCAAATACTCCCCCTAACATGTGCTCCGAATTCAAAATGTATAGCACATGAAGGAAAGAGTTGCACTTAGAGTCCTTAAAGATCGCATTCGCTTAGCAACATTTTAATCACATTACCCCCCTTCTTTAAAATAAATAAACACTTATATTTGAAATACCAATTGAATAAAATTGAACAGAAAAATTCCATGGATAAAAATTAATGACGCCGATATTCATAGAAATCATTTCCGGATTGCTCCACCTTCCACATAAATGTGTGATACCAATATTTATTAAAACCTGACAATGGAATGAAAAATTGATATACACCCACAAAAATGTTGAAAGACGGAGTGAGATGGCCTTTAGTGAACATGTATATTAATAATTGACATTAAATAAATTTCCACATTATTTATTTCACAAATGTGTTTGGTAATACATAAATTTGACATTATTTATGAGATGTACCCGACAACATTAAAAGGCTAATGGTTATAAAAAGCTCCCCCTTCGGAAAATTGATTCGAGGAAGGGAGTGTTGAACACCAAATTTAAACAAATACCACTTTTTAGTAAAAATACCACAAATTTATTGAGACATTTTGACATTGAAGAGTTCTTTTTGAAAAATTGTGATTTCAACGATTTTAAAACCATGATAGAAGACTTCTCTTCTATTTGAGAAAGCGTCACTTGAGGCGTACAACTTCCCATGACATACAGACCGAGTTATGCACAGGAAATAGTGTAACAACCCCGAAAAAATCAGGTAAGCAAGCAGATTAGTAACATTGGGGTGCTACTTCAAGTACAACAAACAAGATATAGGAAATGACCAAAAATGGACATTTTAAGATAATATTTCATTTATAGCAAAATATCAGAGTCTAATACATTATGTCCCCAAAAGTTTTATAATGTCATAAACAAATCCAACAAACATTTAAACAAAATCTCAAAAGATGACTTAAGTTTTATGAAATACAAAAGGTTCATAAATTTAGATAAAACACTAATCCAACTTCATTGATATCCGCCACGGCACCCCTATCAGTCTTCATTCCTAGACCTGAAATTTACATGCAAAAAGTCAACAAGACAAAAATTGAAAAATACACAAAGGTGAGTGTAAATCATAGGTTTGTTGGTAATTGGTGAACCACAATAGCGATGTAATAATAGACTCAAAAACACATTAGTATCCAAAACGTTATTATTGCACTAAAGCTCATGAACCCGAAGCCATAACTAGAATTTTTGTGAGCCACCCCAAAACAAAAAAAAAAATGTATAGGATGCTTGCCAACAACCTAAAAGGACTCTCAATGTTAATGCAACCATGGTCAACTTGTGACCAGAAATTCAGTGGGATTGTCAGTCCCCATAGATCTATCCACAACACTAAAAGAAGCCTAGACTATCGCGCTCCTACAAAAGCAATTTGACGGTTCCAATGATAAAGTAGGAGACTTAATTGGCAATAGTGATAACTTAATGCAATAATATTCCGGCAAAATCTGGATAGCATATACAGTTTAAAAACACTTTGAAAACACTTAGAAAAACACTTGTAATCCTATATAAAAATAAGCAATTGTAATTCACCCCTTAGAGATTGTTAAAACAATTAAGTGAGTTAAAATGGGGCTATGAACCACCTTGATACTGATAGTCCAATATCCAGATAAATGTTGTCACTCGAAAATGTTTGAAGCGACCTATTAAAATTAAGGTCGATAAATACCGAGTAATTCAATTATAACAATCAATAAAATCTTATAGTAGACACGTTAGTGCTATCGTTCGGCGCTATCAAAATTAAAGAGGACAAGACATGACCGTTCGAGGAGTTAGGATACATTAAATCGTAAATACCAACAACATCGTCGATACGCCATCCGCAAGAGGCCTCATTTATGAAACTCCCGTAGTAATATAGCAACTTTGATAACCACTCAATATTCTATAAAGCAAAAACACACGACTAAACGTTTTATGTAAAATAATATTATAAAGTGAAATGTTTAATAAATAATACTTTTCGTAAAATGACCAAATTTGGTCCATTTTAAGCCCAGTTGCTCGCGTTTCTTACGTCCACAACTTCGTACTAAGACGAGCGATCCAGGAATATTACATTTACAAGTTTTTAGGTTTCGTGATGATAGTAAAAATTACTGCTCACCCCAGCACGTTTGTCGTTTTAGCTATTAATTGGCGTAAACTTGTAACGTAATAACTTATTCGTATTAATCCCCTATTTCAGTGATTCCTTCGAGATACGTTTTTGTTATTAAAGAGGTATTATAATTTAATAAAGATAAATCACATGATGAATATGATTTATAACTGTTCACAGTTTATAAAATTACTTTTATAAACTTTAATTATCGGAAATGTCCCGTAATTTACTCGTTATAGTTCTCCGTTTTGAACGATTCTTCGATTCTTGCGTGTAAACGATCTCGTAATCCTAAAGTTATATCATATTTTGAGGTGTTTTTAAAATAAAAGTTGATGTAATGAATAGTAACTTTTAAGTAAAATAGTTTTAATAAAATATTTATAGTCGTAAACTCAGTTATTAACGTATCTTTTTTCGATATAGATCGTTTTTTTCGAGTTTCTTACATTATGAATGTCATGAGGCGTATTATAAACATTAAACTATCAAAAGCTACTGCCTAAGGTTTCGAATTAAAACAGCCCGCTAAGTATTTAAGTGTATAACATTTATAAAAACTTTGTTTTTATGTATTATTAACTTAGTAGTATTACCGATCAAAAACTCTCAAAACATATTTTTTAACACATGTGGTACTTATAATACGGTTCAATATCATCCCAAGTCCTTATAATTTCATTGAAACAAGTTTAAACCCTTTTTACTTTCATTATTTCTCGAAATGTGAATAATATTAAGAAACCTTAAAAAAACCCTAATTTTTAACCTAAAACATTTTATACTAAATCCATAGGTAACATACTTTTTATTTTACTTATATCCATTGGAGTATATAGGACCATATAATATAAGAATAAGTGCCATATAAACATAAACATAAATAATAACTCATATTTCTTATTAGAAAAGATCCTTAGAGGTGATTATGGCTATATATAACATTAACACATTAATCAAAAGAAATAAAAAGTTAAAATGGAAATTAAGAAAACCTTAGTGATGATTATAGGATGTAAAATGAATGCTAAACCCGTGTTTAGACTTAAATCCAAGCTATTCAAGCTAAAACCCTAGATTAGGTTCCAAAACCCCTAATCTTTAACTTATTTCTTTCTTCTTAATACTGCAAATGATGATACCAATGCTTGTAAACACCTTAGAATACCTTAAAGTAATGATTGTGTATAGGGTTGAATAATCTTAGAAAATCACAGTGTGGATATGTATGGCAAGGGTTTTGTGCCGTGGGAAAATAAGTAGTGTAAAAGAGAGAAAGAAAATGAAAATTGCAATGTTAAAGAAGTTATGAAAGATCACTTAGCATGCATAGGGTATTTATAGATAAATATCTTGCTAACCTAACCATGGTTTATCTTTCAAACCCTAGTTAAAGTTTACATGTGACAAGTTTGTAAAGGTTTAAGATTTTACTTTAGTAAATATCAAATATTATAAATGTTGAAAATCGTGTTCTATCCTTTAGTAAATTTATAAATTTCGGCATATATATATATAAGATGTAATTTTTGATTATTTTGAGTATTGGGTATAATCGTGGGTATTCGTTTAGGCGTAGTTAGGTTTTAGAACTTCCGGGAATGCCTAAACGCATTTTATCGTGAAACGTAAGCATTTTACGTAACCAATAAAAATAAGATGAACAAAGTTATTAATTATCCTCATAATAATCATATAACACTTGCTTGATGTAAACATTTAATTGTTTAATGCCCGTTTACATTGTATGATCATTTTCAGTCTACGCGATTTAGCTTAACGATTAAAATTAAAAGTGAACGCGTACGAGAAAAAAAATAAATAGTGAAATTAAATAGTATTGTAAATGACCTGAAAATACGGAATGTTACAGTCCTTCCCCGTTAAATGAGCCTTGTCCTCAAGGCTCAAGTTGCGACATTTGACGAAGGTACGGGTTCGGAGAAAAGATGCGGATATTTTATCCGGAATTGGTCTTCTCGTTCCCAGGTATACTCAGCTCCTTGCCGAGAGTTCCAACGAACTTTGACTAATGGGATTCTTCTTCGCTTTAGCTTCTTCACATCTCGTTCCACGATCTCAAGAGGTTCTTCAACAAAACGAAGATTTTCATCAATCTCGATCTCATCCAAAGGCACTTGAACATCTGGCTCCGCCAAACATTTCTTGAGGTTTGACACATGAAACGTGTCGTGAACACAACTTAGCTCCTGGGGTAACTTCAGCCGATAAGCCACCGGTCCAACACGCTCGATGATTTCAAATGGTCCGACATATCGTGGTGCTAGTTTTCCTTTCTTACCAAATCGTACCACTCCCTTCCATGGAGATACCTTCAGTAACACTCGGTCTCCAACTTCGAATTCAAGAGGCTTACGTCTCTTATCAGCATAGCTTTTCTGGCGACTTCTTGCCGTTTTCAATCTTTCCTTGATTTGAAAAATCTTTTCAGTCGTTTCTTGCACAATTTCTGGTCCAATAAGCTGACTTTCTCCAACTTCAGTCCATATTACGGGGGATCTACATTTCCGCCCGTACAGAGCCTCAAATGGTGCACACTTAATGCTTGTGTGGTAACTGTTATTATAAGAAAACTCAATCAATGGAAGATGAGTATCCCAACTGCCACCAAAATCCATAACACAGGCTCGAAGCATATCCTCCAGCGTCTGAATAGTACGCTCACTCTGACCGTCGGTCTGAGGGTGGTAAGCTGTACTCATGTCTAGTCTTGTACCCAATGCTTCCTGAAGAGCTTGCCATAAGTGTGACGTGAATCGACCATCACGGTCTGAAATGATTGACACCGGCACACCATGTCTCGCTACAATCTCGTTGACATAAATCTTTGCCAGCTTCTCGGTTTTGTAGTCCTCACGAATAGGTAGGAAATGAGCCGACTTGGTCAGTCTATCCACAATGACCCAAATCGTATCATACCCACTGCTGCTTTTAGGCAACTTTGTGATAAAGTCCATTGCTAACTTTTCCCATTTCCACTCAGGAATTTCTGGTTGCTGAAGAAGTCCTGAGGGTTTCTGGTGTTCGGCTTTAATCTTAGAGCATGTAAGACATCTGCTAACGTACTCAGCAATGTCTCTCTTCATACCAGGCCACCAATACAAGTCTCTCAGATCATAGTACATCTTATCTGCACCCGGATGTACTGAATATCTAGATGTATGAGCTTCATCCATGATTAATTTCCTTACATCTCCAATTGATGGAATCCAGATACGATCAAAGAAGTAAATTTCACCATCAGCTCGTTGCTCAAAGTGTCTTTCTAATCCTCTTAGCCATTCAGCTGGGGCTTTGAGATCCTTGGAAGCTTCGCTCTGTGCTTCCAAAATCTTAGTCTTAAGTCCAGAATGAATAGTAATACTCATAGCACGTACTCGTCTCGGCTTGAGTCTTTCTTTTCTGCTCAAGGCATCTGCCACCACATTTGCCTTGCCTGGGTGGTATTTGATCTCGCATTCATAATCACTAAGAAGCTCGATCCACCGCCTTTGGCGCATATTCAACTCTTTCTGATCGAATATGTACTGGAGACTCTTGTGGTCAGTGTAGATAACACTTTTCGTCCCATAAAGATATTGTCTCCAGATTTTAAAGGCAAACACCACCGCACCCAATTCCAGGTCATGGGTGGTATAATTATTCTCATGTATCTTCAGCTGTCTTGACGCATACGTTATTACTTTACCTCGCTGCATCAGCACGCACCCAAAACCTTGTTTTGATGCATCACAATAGACCACAAAGTCATCGGGTCCATCGAGGAGTGCAAACCCCAGGAGCATTGCAAAGTTTATCCTTCAGATTTGGAAGCTTCATCTTGCTTATCGCCCCATACATAAGCTTATATATTTTTGAAGTCAAACAGGGTGAGGGGCTTGGCGATCTTGAAAATTCTCTCGATAAACCTATCCGGTAGGTATCCTGCCAATTCCTAAATAGAACAAATTTCTGTTGGATGACTTAAGGGTCTTCCATTTCATTACAGACTCAACCTTGCTAGAAACCACTTTGATACCCGTCACGGTTGACCACTTGACCTAGGAACTTACTTCTTGTAAACCAAATTCGCAACTTGAAAATGGCGTACAACTTCTCCTTCTTGAGTAAGTCTAAAATCGTTTTTAGGTGGACTTCATGATCTTCTTCTGACTTTCATAGATTAAGATGTCCCGTCAATGAACATAATTACGAATTTCCAACATACGGTTTCAGAACGCGGTTCATAAGTCCATGAATATTGCTAGTGCGTCCCGTCAGCCCAAATGGCAATGACTGTGAATTTCAAAGTGCCCGTATCGAGTTCTAAACAGCCGGGTCTTCGTAATATCTCTTCCTCTCGAACTCTCAACTGATGATATCCCTAGCGAAGATCAATCTTCGAGTAAACAACACGACACCTTGTAATGGTCAAACAATCATCAATTCTTGGGAGAAGGGTAACGTCTTATAGTTAAACTGTTATTCCCCTGTATCAATACACATTCCTCATTGGAACCGTCTTTCTTCTTAACAAAAAAGCACTGTGCTCCTCATGTGAGTGACTTGGTCGAATAAAATAAAACCCTTCCTCTTGAAGTTCTTTGACTATTGTAACAATTCTAACATTTTCCGAAGGGGCAAACCGTAAGGAGATCTAACATACTGGCGATGCTCCTGAATCAGATAAATTGCGAAATTCTATCTCTCGCACAAGAGGTAAACCTAACAGATCGTCTGGAAATACCTCAGGGAAGTCTCGGACAACACGTATGTCATCAAGCTTTTTCTCATCAGCCTTGATACATGCAAGTGAACGAAGATCCTTTTCCGGCCTCTCGCCTTGAACTTCAAGACTTTTTGCCATCTACGGTAGAGGAATACGGACAATCTTCTCATAACAATCATGAGATGCTCGGTGGTATGCCTAACCAATCCATTCCAATGATAACCTCAAAACTTCTAGCCGGGTTGGCAACAAAAAGTCTATTTGATCACGTGAATTAACAAGACCAAGGTGAACTACGCAAAATGGTTATTGGTGCTTAACAACTTTTCCACTGCTAGTACGATTTCATAACTAGTATTTAAAGTGGCTGGGTAAATCAACAAAAAATGTTAAACGCAAGAAGATACAAACCTCTTCTTAGCACCGAATCAAAGAGAATACAATCGAAGTAGATCATTAAGAAGAAACGTACCCGTGACCACATATCTATTCTTGCGTGTATATTTCAATCACCACGTAAGCTCACCCACGAGCTCCATCATTCCGTTGGTTCCCGTTTTTCGGCCCACTTGTCCTTGAAATGGTCCTTTCTCAACCACACCCAAACATTTCACAATCTGTAGGGAAGTCCATAACCTGCACCCTGAAGCTTAACTCTACAACCTTCTCCATTGACCTATTCTTTGACATCTCTAGCACTTTTGAGGAGCACTATCCAGAATGATGTAAATTTGCACCGTTTCATTTTGCAAATTTCCACATAAATCTTTCCTCCAGCAGGGGGCTGCAACATATGCCCTGACAGTTTTATTGGTCTCCTAATTTGTTGCAGGTGATGAATGATGTTTCGTTGCGTTTATTTTTTTGTTGTTGTGGTTATTGTTTTGTTGTTGTGTGTTATTGTTGTAGTTATGGATTATTGTGTTGTGTATCTCATGGTTGTCTTCCCCATATCCTATATTGCTTACCCCAAATCATGTCAGCCCAACCCAGAACCTGATTGCTCGACTGTTTCGTGGGCGATGTTATTGCCTCAGCAAGTCCAGGCTTTGAAGAAGTGATGTTTCTTC
Organism: Tanacetum coccineum; assembly: GCA_026074375.1. Taxonomy (NCBI): domain Eukaryota; kingdom Viridiplantae; phylum Streptophyta; class Magnoliopsida; order Asterales; family Asteraceae; genus Tanacetum; species Tanacetum coccineum. Next base: position 56,670 of record BQNB010009149.1, read on the forward strand.
GATTCCTTTCAGGAAACCCACGAATGTAACTTTTCAATCTTCGTACTTCAGTGACACCAATTCAGGACACATCAGAACTAGTTCGTGAGAACGATTACTGTAAGCTCGATATCATTCTCTTTCAGAGCAAGAGTCCAAGTTACTTGTTCCATCCTTTGGATTTCAGTTGCTGGTCCAGTATATCGTGGTCATCATAGCTTTCACGTTTGCTCCAAAGATCTAATAAGTCAATAGCAAGTCCCAAAGTCTATACATTTTCCGTTCCACCATGTTAAAGCAACGAACCTCGAACGGCACATAGCAAAACCTTCACCTTATCATCCTCCAGACAATTCAAATTTCAAACACCTTGCTCCATCTTTTTGAACTAAAATAAAAAAATGTTAACAAAAAATAACGAAATAACACAATGTTTTCATTCCGACTCACCTTCAGTCCCTGAAAGAAGGAGGCTTGGCATTCATGAATGTCATAAACTAACATCCATCATCTCGGTTAACAACATTCCTCCAGTATTTTGTGATAACGATCCACAACATTGTTTGAGTCAGCTCTAGTCTTTTCATATTTTTCAATGGCTTTGGCCACACGCTTTTCCACTATCTTCCTAACAGATTTCTTCTTAAATCTCTTGGGCGGCATGATTCTGGCAACACAAGTACACAATTCGTTAGAATTTGTAAAGTGTCTGCAGAGGCCAAGCACATGGTAAATAATGAGATGAGATAAATAATCATAGAAATTAATCAAGATATGTCGATATGTTATATAATTGATCGAATAGAATAGATAATTGATATGTCAAAAGATATGACATAAGAGATCGACATTTAAACCAAGAATATATATATCTAAAATTTATATATAATGCAATAAAGACAATCGGAAAGTAAGTAAGGATCAGGGAATACGCGCCTCGTGATATCAGATAGCGATGAAGGACTTCAGTATTTAAAAATGAAAGAAAAAGAAAACTATAAAAAAACTTTGTGTTATAGACTAGTTTTGAAATGATGCCATTCCCTATAACCTTGGCTTCTGGTCCCACACATCTGTAACACCCCCAAAACAAGTAGCACAGCGAATGGTAACAATTGGGGTTCTACGTCAAAGCAACAAACAATCCAGATATAGGAACGACCATAAAATGTACTTTGTAAGACAAGGTATCATACGATGCCATATAGCAAAATACGAGTTTATACATTAGGTCCCATATGTTTTAAAAAGAGTAATACACAATTCTAGTACAATAATAAATTAAAACACAAAAGCTTCATAAACCCAAAAAGTTGACTTAAGTATTTAAAAGTAAATAAAATTTTCATTTGAATATAGATAAATACCCATAAACCTTCTTTATAGATATCGCCACGGCTCCCCTCCAATCTTCATACCCTAGGACCTGAAATTACATGCTAAAAGTCAACACAAAGGTTGAGTGAAATCATAGGTTTATCGGTAAAAAGGGTGACCCCCCACAAGATCGAAGAAAATAGTAGACTCGAAACCACATTTCCGTATTCACCGTATTAAAACATTTATTAAGCGCTAAATGCTCAGGACCCCGAAGCCTTAACTAGATTGTGCCCCAATACAAAAAATAAGATTCTTGCCAACAAACCAAACCATCCTCACAATGTTAAATGCTCCTTTATCAAACTATAGTGATCCAAGAAAGGTGGGATTGTCAGTCCCCGATAAGATCTATCCACAACACATACGCGCTTACTACAATAGCAATTAACTTTCATGATAAATAGGGACACTATCACGAAATAAGGTAACTTAGCAATAAATTCAGGGCAATAAACTGGAAATAGCATACTACTTGAAACACTCAGAAAAACACTTGTGTCCAATAGTAAAACAAATCAATGTAATTCACTCCCAAAAGATATTTGTAAAACATCACCTACGTAAAAAGGGGGCTAAGAACTCACCTGAGTGAATGGAATCAACATATTCACAAATAGAAAATGCGTCACGATTCCGTTCGAAATGCATACCTAATCCAATATATGTCGTATAAGTACTACAGCACTTTGATTATTTTATCGTCTATAGCTCAACCTCACTATCGTTCGGATATGAGGCTATCAATATTAAGAAGTCAAGTATGACGTAAGGAGGAGCTAAGGAACACTTTAAATCGTTAAATCCAACAATTCGTCGATAACCGCCACCCCGAAAGAGCCTCATATAATAAACTACCTAGTAATAAATGTAATTTGATTAACCTAATACCACAAAAATTCTATATAGCTCCATCACCATCTAATCGTTTTAGTGAAATCAAATTTATAAAGTAAAAAACTTTAATAAGAATACTTAATAAAACTGCGTAACTTTTCTCAGTTTTAAGTTCGTTTCTTTTGTTTCTTACTTCCGCTTCGTATTAAGAACGAGTTATCAAAAATATAACATTTTCCAAAATCTGAGTTTTCTGATCGATAGTGATTTTTTAACTGTTTCATAACAGTTATATAATTTATTTTTATAGACTTAAGTTACGTAAATCTCGTAAAAGTCGTACTTTTATTCGTTTTAAAAACTCCGATTTTAGCGATTCTTTCAAGCATATCTTCGTATTTAAAAGTTTTAATCGAATTATTGATGTTAAAAGTATTTATTTCTGTGATGAATAGTAAACTTTTATAAATTTTTTTAATAAATGTAATATATTTAAAACGTAAACTTGAAATCGCCGTATCTTTTCGTTATAAAATCGTAATTATTTTTTATTTTCTGAGTTACTTTAACATGCCCAATATCTTGGGACATGTATTAACATATAAAAATCCAAAAAATAAGTGGTGTACATTTTCAAATTCAAACAACCCCTAAATGGGTTTTTTCTCTCGCCTAAATGTGTTTAAAAGTCTTTTTTTATAAACTTTTTAGCTTCTAACCACTTTGTTACAAGTCCATTACAAACAAACAACCCTTATAACATATGTCTTACATACTTAGGGTTCCTAGTCCATGATTAGTCCACATGAGTCCATGATAACAATATTAACAAACCATTACATCATATGAAAACATAAACTTTCCATAAGTAACTTTTAACTATAAGTTTATACTTGTACATTTTTACACTTAACCAACATGTTACAATATTTATAATCCCATTATATCATGATATTACCAATCATATAACATATGAAAAAGTGTACAAAACAAAGATCCACAGTAAAAATCCCTTTTGTATGATTAGAAGTATCCTAATGGTGATTTTACTATATAGAACATATATACACATAAAATACATAATTATAAAAAGTTTGAGAGCTGTTAAGATAACCTTAATGAGTGAGTATGAAGAGTAAAACATAATCATAACCACCCTGTTTAGATTACAACCCCACTACAACACCAAGAAAACCCTAAATTCCAAGCGAAACATTAACCTGCAACTTCCTTCCTTTAAACACTTCTAAAGGCTTACCCATCCCTTTCAAAACACCGAAAAAACATCTAGATATGATGTAGGATTTGTAATTGTGTAAATAAAATTTTTATGTATTGGGTGTATTCGTGGCCATAAAAGGAGACAAATGGAGAGATAATATGTTTTACACTAATAATACAAATGAGATTGTGTTGTCTCGTTTGCTAGTTTACTTTCCTTATATACTTCTTTCTTGTAGCTAAATTAATAAGGTACTAAGTTCATAAAAAGACATGAATGCAAACAAGGAAGTACTTATGTCTTTGGACTCAAAGAAGGAACAGTACCATGAAATTAATGGAAACACGTTTCCAGAATGTTAGATATTTAGCTTTGTTTTTTTCATATCTATAACCGACCCATAGGAAAGTATGTTTTGTGAAATATCAGGTAAATTTTATGAGAGGGTGTTAGGGATTAAAATTGGGTATTTGTAGAAGCGTAAAAATTTAGTTTTGGTGCTGTCCCGGTATAACCTAAAAGTATTAAATTTTGTCGAAACGAAACGACGTTTGAACGCAAACCAAGAAAAATAAAATATAAAAATTTGATTATTAACTTTTTCGTAAAAATATATATATTGCTTGCTTACTAAACTTAAATATCGTTTGGTGTCCCGACATTAATTTATTGTTGATTATAGTATTAACCCGCGATTTAACTTTAACATGATTAAAATAAAAGTAAACCGAAGTGAGCAAAAAAATAATTAGTGAAATAAATGACGTCGTAAATGACCTGAAAATACCGACAAGTTACACTAACAACAAACAAATGTAACACCATTATTTTGTGTACTAAGACAAGTGTTTAAGACTACTATTTCATCATATGCGAATATCATTTAGTGACCACATAATGTTGTTGAAAGAAACAAAATGGAGAGGTTGACTATAAAAGAAAACTAAAAAACAGTCCTAAAATGTATTCTATTAAGGAACACCAATTATTTCTCTTATAAGAGAATTTTATAGAACTAAAAGGCAATTAGTTTGATGAGATAAATGGGAAGGTGAGTAATTAGGACTCTCATAAGTTGCCTAAATATCTATTAGCAAACCCTTACCATAAGGTGACACAAATTAAATTGGTTCGAATAGCTTAATGGCCTAAGAAACAAATTTAACAGGACACAATCGGCGTCCAAAAAAACCTCATTTTTGTAGTGCCATCACACTTTACATTTGTTCATAACAGTTTATTCGTCGAAGGAAGGTGCCGAGTTTGGAAAGTGACTGGTTTTGGACAAAGCAACTGACTTACCAACCATTGTGAATAACGTAGATTTATGGAAAGATTACAGAAAACAGTTTTGGTTTCAAAGAAGAATGTGGTTTTTTTCCCAAGATTGATTGTCTTTAAAAACTGAGTAACACACCCGGTACCTTAGTTGGTGTCCCTTTTGTTTCAGAAACCTAAATCAAATAACTGAGCTTCCCAAACTTAACCGATATTTATAGATCTGTTCATTAATATATCTTGCAAAGATAAAATATAGTTTTGTGCTTGAGCCCAGGATCACTTAAAATAGGTCAAACAGGTTATTGTATGGTGGACTTAAGATGAGTCATTTTCTTTAGCAAATTCAAAAAAACCTGAAACTATCTAATAACCACTTCCTCATTCACAAGATTTGAGACAAAGGATCAATGGGTATCTGATACACAGAATATCCTTAACATTACCCATTTGATCTCCCACAGAGCGTTGCACCGAACTGAACTCAATTGTTGCATGTAATAAAGCTTTATCTTATGAACTTTTGTCAGATTTGCATTCTCACACTTTATAACCAATCATTCCAAAGTTGTTAGCATATTCATTCCCTTTTTAATGAAATAATTTTTAAAGACGTTCTTTCGTACTTCAAAGCTCAGTTTGGGAGATTTCGCCGTTCCAAAAAAAAAAAAAAAAATTCTCTGTTGTTGTAGATTTGATGTATACCCACAGAATTTATTTGCACAATAGACATAAAATCCTGATGACCAACTTCTCTCAGAGTGACTCGAGGGTCTCAATTTCCCATTTCAAATTGTGTCTTGGCTAGGCAAGAATTCATCACTATTTTTATGTCAAGAGATTGGGAAGTCCTCTGAAACAATTTGTCTGCATCTTATCAGAACTTTATTTCAAATTTTGCACTCTAGCGTCAACTTGGTTAACGATAGGAAAAATTTCATCTTTTATAATTTTGTGAATCTCTTGGTGAGCAGAAGACGACCAATTGTGTATATCTAAAGTCATTTTTTGTTTAACAACACAACGATAAATGTTCATACAATGGGGCTTTTTACCTCATATAGGCCATTTTTCGTGAGCAACACTTGGTATTAAGTGTGTAGATCATCCAAAAATGCGTGAGCGCTTTTGGTATCGGAAATGCTATAGAAACATTGGCCGTTTTGGAAGTATTTGAAAAAAACAACTCATCACGTTGACTTGGCAATTGAGAGAACAAAAAAACCCTACCGAAAGATGATAACTCATAGTATAAAAAGTCGTTATTATATTAATTTGTTCAATTGATTTCATTTTATAGAACGACTCTCTTGACAAGTAGCGTGTCTCTTCCGAATCATAACACAACAGGTAGGATCAGGCTTATTCTAAAAACCCTTTGCCATTATACAACTCTAAAGTATCTTGCTGACTTAGCTTGAGAAAACGCGAAAGGATTTTGAGTAACGCCAAGAGCCAATTTCTCTGTTCGGTAATGGTAAAAAGCGCGTCTGCTATAGGTTAAAGCATGTGCATCGTTAGAATCGAGTTGACCCGTGTTAACCAAAATATAATCTAATTCCTTTAACAAATTCTCAATTTGAATTTGTTTATCAAGAAGCTCGTCCTTTGTGTATTTTGAAGATCAGACTTTAAACTCATTCTTTTCTTCAAGAAATAATAAACAGTTTTGATTTTCTTTGAAAGCTAATTAATTAGGATTTGAAATTTGCCTCAATCGAAGTCGTTATTTGTTTACACAACAGAATTAAGTGAAGAGCATTTATCTTTATAAATAAGACATTGACTTGATAAACAGACTTATGATAACAACTTTTCAAGTTGGTCTTAATTTTTTCTTGACAAATTCAAACACTTTTCTTGATTATTATATCTAGCAAGCTCAGTGTGACACAACAGCATTTAGTTTCTTTCATTTTAGCGATGAAACCGATGATGACTTTCCATCAACTTCAAGCACTAAATTATGAAATAATGATTCATGAACGCACGTGTTTCCTCAACCTTACAGAATCGTTTTTCTAGCTGTTCTCACCACGCCTTGATCCAAACACTAGAAACCATAGACATAACATTGCAATCATTCTGTTGTACTTGGTGTGGTTCAGGAATGGTTTCGAGTAGTTCAGTATACTACTCCTCTTGAGTAAACATATTAAATATATCATTATCATAACAATTTTCAGAATGGTGTACCTCAGCTGATCCATCTGAATCATAAACAGGAGCTTTGTCAGACTGAGTACCTGATGAAGATGCTTGTTGCAAATTATCTTTAAAAGTGCAGTTGACATTTACTCTCTCAATCTCTTCATAAGCACCTGCATCAGCCATGAAATCAAATTCCTCTTGAGGTGTGGATCCCCTGCATCTTCCATTTGAGCACATCAGGTCATTCTGTTTTTGGAAGATAACAGCAGGCTTGTATGTCCTTGCTTTACTGTGCAGTTAGCTGCATAATGACCCTAACCTCATTTATTTGTAACACCTTATTTGATTTATCATTTAATACCCATTACTATTACCCTCTAGCCCTGCTGTAACAATTTGACGCAGTTCCCACTTACGATTTGCAATTTATTTTTTTTTCCTTTTTTTCCTTTTTTTTTGTTTATTTATTTTTTTTTTTTTTTTTCTTTTTTTTTTTAATTTTTTTATTTTTTTTTTTTTTTTTTTTTTTTCTTCCGAAACAACACTCTGAATACCCGGATTCTGAACTGCATTTTGCCCAACCAAATATCCTACATTCTGCACTGCATTCTGTCTAAACAGGGTGCCCAACAATAAAAACATCAACCATTTATCATCTGACTGTCTTGATCTATATTCATACCGATAGAGCAATATGACTGTAGCAAGGGTTTAATGAACTTCTTTTATTGTAATGTTTTGTTGAGGTGGTTTGTTTTAGCTGAAATACCTTAGGTCTAGAGTACAAGTCCATGTCTAATGCAATTGTAAGAACTGAGATATCATTCGGAATATGCATTGGTTTGTTGCATGTAGTTCGTATGTTGACATGAAGGAGTAGGTGACAAGATGTTTATATGTAATATGGTAGTTTGTGGATTTGTATGGTAGTTAATTGATATTATTGAAGCTGTGGCGAAACGGTGAGGTTTGCCATTAATGCCAAAGGATCAAGTTTTTTTGCATGATCGTTGTGATTCATAAAAGCCATTGATGTCTTGTTTGAGTCGACATTGCAAAAGATGATGGTGAAATGATAACAAGGAATCTTAAGTGGGTAAATTATTGTTGTTGGTGTAATGAACCAAATGACGTATCATCCAGTATTTAACAAAATTTTTAATGTTTAAACGATAATCGCAATGACTCTTTTCACGTATTGTAACAAAATCAAAAATAAATCGGAAACAAAATTAATAGTGTTGAAAATCGTTGTTGTTGTTGAAGAACGTGAGCTTTTGTAACGATCAATGATCTTAAGAGGACTAACGGCGAAATTTGGTTCACTTTGGAGGGTTAACGGTTGAATTATAGCTTGTAAGGACTAATGATGCAAAACCGTTTCAACAATGAGGGTGAGTAAACAAGAAAAGGACGATCTGTGAAGTTGACTTGAGTTCCAGGGACTAAACTTGCAAATTTCGAAATAAGTTTCAATTATAAAAGAAAATCACGTCCCGCCTTTTTCTTTTTTCTTCTTCGTTGAAGTTTTTCTTAAAAAAATGAACGAATCTCTTTCGCTTATCGCGGAGTCGTACGGTTGTCATCGGTGAAAAACCAAATAACCCACACGATACGAAAACGAGACGCTGATCACAATGACATAAGTATTAAAATACCTCGTAGTTTAACGTCACAGACTCAAAACCGAAAAGACCCGAAAACAACTAGTATGTAATGGTTCACAACTATCTATCTTAGTTAGTTCCTGTTCTTACTATCGTCTTAGTAAGTTTCGGTTTCAATAAGTGTTTCAGTTGTTCGGTAACCACAAGGATTCGATTGTTCTGTACACTAAGTTGTTAAAGTTGTACGTACACACAAAATGATTCTAGTATGTTTCGTTCTGTCAGGAGCTAAACAGTTTGTTCGGTTACTGTCTTGGAAACAGTTGTAACGTATCTTGAGTCCCTAGTGTTAGTTGAACCGTATGGACCACAACGAGCCAAGAAATAAGCTAGCCAAAATAAGCTTCGAAAAAGCTTTTAAAATTAAGCTCTTTACCACCAGAAATAAGCCACTTAAAGAAGTACAAATAAGCTGTTAAGCCAAACAAGTAAGCCACTAAAAGAACAACACACTAAGCTTATACAGATTTATGAAACGTTTGATGCTTTTTGAGTTTAAAATAAGTAAAAACCTCTTAAGCCAAGAAAATAAGTCGTGATCAAATAAGATACTGAAAGCTTCAAAAAGCTGTTTTTGTACCAAGATAAGCACACAAAAATGATACACAATAAGCTGTGAACGATTTGAACCAAGAAAGATGTGAGCTTGTTGAAAGGAAAACTAAATTAAAAAAATTTAATGACTAAATAAGCAAGAAAAGAAAGATAAACGAGAGAAGAAAAAAAACCAAAAAAAAACTTACCCTTACTTTTTGAGTGAGAAGGAGAAGATAACGTTTTTAAGTGAGACAAAAAAAAAGAATTAGCATGAAACGATTTTTAAATAAAATTGAACAAACAGTAGACACATTAAGATTTAAAAAGAAACAAACCGGGGCCGTATTTACCCCAAACAAACCGTGACGAAAATAAGCTCAAAACAAAATACCACAACAAAAACACTAAATCTAACCTTGGCTCTTAATACCACATGTTAGAGATATCATTTGATCACCATGAACACAAAAATAAAAAAAAAGATTTTTAAAGAGAGAAAGAACTAGAGAGAGAGACAAAAAGAGAAATGAGATGGTTATTTGCACTTAGAAAAGAAAAATGAGAAGCAACACCCTCACTCCAACATGAGGAGAGGGCGTTATATATTTACAAGTAGATAAAACCTTCTGTAATGCCTTGACTTTGGTACCTAATACCTAATGGACTTAACCCACACCAAGGCCCAATTACATAGATAAATCTCTGTAAACGTAAGATTTTCTTATACAAGGGGGCTTAGAATATTTAATGACATCACTTTAATAAATAATAAACAACAGGAATAAAAAATATATACTCTAAATAAATATAATAAATATATAATATATATATAGAGGTGATAAAGATTAAAATAAAAAGAACAAATATTCGTGAGAAGGAAAAAAATTCCACAAATCTACGTATGTAGTTGTGCTTGAAAAAGTGATTTAAAGGAAGTTTTTTAAAATGATAGTTTTTTGCGCAAAAATAAATTTATTAAAAAAAACTATTGATGCATTAAATCGTTATTGTGTGCATCAAAAATTCGTTTTTGTATCCAACTTCATTTAGACTTTTTGCATCAAAATTTTATTGCGCATCAAAACAATACAAGTCGAAAAAATTGTGCATCAAAATTTTTTTGTGCAATCAAAATATCTTTTTTTGCGCATTAAAAAACGTATAAAACTCAAAATAAAGAAAACTATCTTTTACAAAAGTTGTTATGCGACCATCATACCTGATTTAAGAAAAATTTTATTTTTAGAATTTATCAAGAACTTTTTAAAAACAAAGATTTCTTTTATCATTCTCACGAATATTTGTCTTTTTATTTTAACCTTCCTCTATATATAAAAATGAATGCAAAAATATATATAATATATATATATATCTATAATATTTGGGTAAAAAAAAAAAAAGAATTTATAATAAAAAAGGGTAGTGCTATGCAACCACAACCCGCCATGTGATCCCTTCCCATCACCCCCTCCTATTTTAAATAAGCAGAGAGAAAAATTAAATGTTAAAGTCATTGCACACTTAAGGTTATATATAGTTTATTTTTCCAGGTTTTTCCCATTATTATGTTTATTCTCTAATGCTCAGATCCATCTCGTCTCTCTCTTTATTTCTCTCAGATCGATCTTCTCTGTCTCACCGCCATTTTTCATTCTTTCACCACCATTCACCACTGTCATCTACATCTTCTCCACCATTAACACGACCAAACATTGTTTTCTATTCACCTTAATTTAACGATTTGATGTACTAATCCTAATTCAAGATATTTGTAAGATGACGAGTATTAATAATCAAACTCAAGTGAGCATAATTCATCAAAGTTTGATTCAAACTACCCTTCACCATCGTCCACAACAGTTCACGACCGTTCCCAGTCCAAGATGTAATCAGATTCATTATTCAATTTGAAAGTAAGGTTTTTTGTTGTTGTTACTGATCTAAATATGTTATATTCAATGTGTCTAAATCTAAAGAAAAAAAATAACAATACATATTTAGTAAGTAGCACATAAGGTTATGATAAAATGTCTTATTGAAATTTTTAACCTAATAGCACTTAAGTTACACTGAGATGATCAACTTTTAATATATAATTATTCAATCTTTTTTAGTGAAATCCTTGTATGTATAATAGTATGCTAAATAGATCTGTTTCAGTAAAGCACCTGCATCGCTGTAATTATATTATGTGTGATAAATTTGTTGTATATACTTGGATTTATGTGCTATGTACTAGAAATTGAACTGAGATGTTGTAGGTATTTGATTTGTCACTTGTAATGATAAGAATATGCAAATGAAGGGTATTTTAATGATGTAAAAATTTGTTTTTTTTTATTTCGTCTTTGGATGAATAAGCGGAACAACAAAAAAGATAACTGAGCATTAGGTGTTCCATTTTGTAGATAGTTTAGTATTATGAGAGAAAAAAGAAAGGTTATAGAATGGATATGACTACAAGTAAAAAAGAATGGTATGTTTTTATTACAAATATCTACTGCATTATAATTAATAATCTACTGCATCACATTTAACTTCTACTGAATTACAGATTAATTATAACTACATTACAATTATTTTTTACTGAATAAGAAATATATTGTTAAATACTCAATGTACAGTGATATTGTATTCAACAAAAGACATCAAACTGGAGAGTGCGGAATTTGTTAGTCATTATCCTAAAGTTGAAGTTGCTTCTGGTATAGTTGGCGTCTAGAGCGTTATACTAAACCATGAAGAGCGATTCAGACACAGGCTTCTCAGTGCTGGAAATGTAATAATTGTCAAGTAACATTCTTAAAATTCTACTGCATTACTATTAAAAAAATTATAATTCATTACATAAATATAACTGTAATGCAGGTATAATCTCAAACATCTAAGCAGCAGAATATAAAATACTAAACAGTGAATAACTAGAAAATATAAGACTATTTGATCAGATTTCCTTTGTAGATTACATTTTTGAAATTTTGATGACATTATAATAGTATGATTCAATGGTTGTAAGAGTATGATGCAACAGATATAAGAGTAGAATAGATATGCCTATGTAACAGAAAGATAATGAAAGGTATAGGATTTGAGGCAATAGAGATAACTAGAGATAAATTTTCACTTTAAGGTTTTGTTTGAATTTTTAATAAGGATTTATCAGTTCTTTACATTTTTCACTATACCAGATGATGGATAAGTGTTTGGTCTTTTCCGGCAGAATGAACAAGCTATTAGGGTATTGCCACATTTTTGTTATATCGTCTTTTTTATGCTACTTTTCGCTCAAACAAGTATACCATCTTCCTTTATAAAAAAAATTAGTAGTGCATCATAGTTTTATTACTGCTACATTACACTTTATTTAGTAGTTCAGTTGCTGTTGTAATATAACTATAACTGAAAGTTTTCTCTGTGTGTTTTTATATGCTTAATGCAGTAGGTTTTGTACTGTCATGCAGTAGGTTTTGTACTGTCATGCAGTGTAGGTATTGTGTACTGTTATGCCGTAGAATTGTACTGTCAGGCGTAGATTTAGTAATGTCCTGCATAATGATTTTGCACTTTTCATGCTGAATACATGAGTTTTTGGTGCTTAGTTTTTATTGGATGCATTTGAAATAACTGTGATGCAATAGGTTTTGAGTATATTCCGCATTATAAGGATGAATATAGGTAAAGGTAGGTTGGTGTTATTGTGTGTAAAATGAGTTTTTATGCTGTGGTTTTTGGGATGATGCACTTGAGTTTCAACCGTGATGCAGTAGTGTTGAGGTGCTCACCTATACTTATTATAACATCAAAAATAGTGGTTAATAGTGATTAGGAAGGTTGTGGTTAAGTTAAATATGGATATCCCTTGGTAAAAGCCCATGAATCCTTTCAATGCTTGGTTCGGTCAATATTTCACTTTCAAATGCGTGTTTCGGTCTATAATTCAAAAGTGTTTTGTTCATGTTGTCATTTCAAACAACTTGCCATTCCATCACTATAGAATTATTTTTGTCCCTAAAACTGTTAGTTTTGAATATGCAAAGTAAGTAGTATTTTTTAATTGTTAGAATCCATGTTTATTTTTCACTATGTTATCAAACTTTTTCTATGATTGATTGTGGTTACTTTAATGTTGGAATGTAGTGAATGAGACAACATAGACAAGAAATAGAATTTGATTAGTTACATTGATGGGAAAAAAGATCTGTATTTGATTATACTAATAAGTTTCATTAATCAGTGAATCACATTGACAGAATGTACTACTTTATCATTTATCTAATCAAAGTTCATCACGTGTTAATAAATAATGTTTGGATTTTTTTTGTAGAATAACATGTCAGATCACTAAAGTAATAATATTATTAACTGATTAATTTATGTGGAGAAAAAGGAGGCCATAATTCCAATACATGTTCATTGAAATTGCATTCATCGAAGAAAAGCAAGCAACCAATAGAGCCGACAAGAGCGACAAGAGTTTGGGCTTAAAGGATGTACCAGTACAACTTAAAAGCGTTGTTTCACTATTCTTTTTTTTTCAAATTCGCAATCATTATTGTATAGATATCAAAGCATTATTTACAAGGCACATTTTCGGTTCTAAAATGTATAACATTTATTACCAAATATCAATACAATAATATCTCATTATTTCTAAAATATACTAAGTATCTTACAGTTACATTTATATCATAAACTATAAAATGTGTTTTATGTTTTATTATTGTGAAGTGAAGTAAATATACCATTATGATACAGTAGATAATACACCCCTTTAGTTGAACATCTAGATAACATAGTGAATGCACTAGAGTGTTATTGTGATGCAACAATATGATAACATTGATAAGTAGCCGTATGTATAAAATTTTGATGCAGTAAATTAACATTTTAATGCATAGCAGTGATGCAGAAATAGTAACATTGTGATTATAGCAGTAAGATACCATTGTGAAAGCAGTAGTATGATACAAATTATGAGCAGTAGAACGAATATTGTGATGTATTAGAACAATATTATGATACATTTTGATGCACTAGCTGTATAAATTGTGATGCACTATTATCTTTTTCGGATCACAATAAAAATTTAATGAATCATAGATTATTATTCATTTATCCACAATAAAAAAAAACACTGTTTTCTAAAGAGACACTGAACATTTATTACAAACCAACATTCAATAGAATCTCATTGTTCATGAAGTATCATCGGTACTTCTATCAAATTTAGATGCATCATATTTACTACAACATATGTTATTGCATAGTGCGTCATTATGTTAGTAAAATCACAAATTGATTGTAGCATCTAAGCACGTGGCCATGCTTTTAAGAGACATTTGTTTCGAGCCGGTGTTCAATTTCTATATTTTTTGTTTGATATCTATTTCGTACAGTTCTGATTGATATATGAAAGCTCTGATTCCATTTCGTCTATATAATGTTTAATCTATCCATTTCGTTTAAATCCTGTTCACGTGAGCTTTTAGCTCAGCCGCATTTCTTTTCACCGCGTCAGATAATATAGAGGAAACTGGGTTAGAATAGAAAAAAAAGAGTGCTAGACTCCTTATGGAACTGAATGTATAGATTTTCCCCATTTTCTTTTAGATTTCCTAAACTTTGGATTTTGGATTTTGTCTTCCGCTAAACAGTAATGGACTTTTATTATTTTCGTTTGAAGGTCATATGTTTTTTTACCTATTAATTCTTGATTTTTAAACAGAGCTCGAAAACAAATGTCAAAATCACGCCACTGGCAATGGGGTGTTTTGGGCACCACACTAAGCATGCACCAAAACGAAACGAAACAAAGAAACTCTAGGATGCATCCATACGCTCCCTACCAATCAAATCATATATGCCAAATGCATAATATAGTTTCACAAAACAAAAGGGAATACGCCGTGGACTGAATCACACCGCCACAAGATAGTGTCACGCCATTGGTGCCATCATGACACGGCCATGACCAATCCAAGCTAGTTAGCCACCTCGGGCATCAGAACAGAACAAAGGTATCATCATAGCATATTATCGAAACAAAACTTATTAAGTTCATATCATGACTATGTCAAATGAAGCATGTATCAAACGAATTCAAAGGGCTCAACGAAGTTATCAAATAAGGTTGCAACAAATAACGAATCATAAGATGGGAAACATAAATAGGGATTTTAGCGAGGCAATTAGATACAGAGCAAAAGTCATGAGAATCCTTAAAAGAAAAGATAGAATATCTGTACCTTAAACAATTCAAACGCTTACTTGAAAACTTGACCTATTCCCGCTTCAAATTATCAACATGAATTAGGGAATCAGTTATTATTTACTTCATTAGCTATATAATCCAACTGTCTTTTGAATTTCACATTTTTATTCTTTTAATAATAAGGGTATCATATGTCCTAAAAATAAATATTGATTGACTTATAACATGATATCTATACTATAGTTACATGCATATATGTTTATCTTATATTAATCACTTTTTTTTAATAACGTGTAAACATGCATTTCGTACATAATCCTTACATGAAATCAATTTTCGTCAGATATATGTATGTTTAAAAGAGCATTTCAAAATGACCTATAAAGTCGTTGATTAAATAAATAAAAAATTAGAAATGATAAAAGAGATGCACCCATTATTGAGAATTAGTTTTCAACCAGTAATAAAGCCAAGGTTACTTTAAAACAATGTGTGAAATAGTTAATGCAAATTTACCCAACTTGTAAGGGCATGTATGACAAAAATTCATAAGAGCTATTATGACACTTTATAATACAAGAAATATTTATGTAGCCAGCGTCTTCTTCCTTATTGTAGTAACTGTACGTCATAAATTATTTTACTTCATTAATACTACTTTACATGTTAAGTTCTTGACATCATGTGTATCATGCATTTTATATCTTTTAAAGTTCACAATTAATCAACGTTTAAACCCAGCAAACTAAGTTCACTTTATTTGGCGGCATTTGGCTGATTATGGTTCTACTATATATCATGTTACAAAATCGCTAAGATGATCCAACGTAATACTTATGCGCAATGTATGATTATGTATCGAACAGATGGTTCAAGGAGTACCTCAAGGCTAAACGTATATATATCGAAACCGAAACAAGAACACGAACACCAAGATTCAGCAAGACACCATCTGACCCAAAAATACCAAGACGTAACCAACCGCGAACAACCTTAGTCCCATACGAACTCGTACCGAACCCAAACACGAACTACAACCCAGACTAAACTCGCACAAGAACAAACGAAACCAAAACTTTAGAGACGTACTCGCGTACACGTACAGAAACCACCACACGATCAAAGCCAATGTGAACCCAATCTGATTGGGTTCTACTGCTCTCCAATGCTTCTTGATAATGCAACGTATTTATTTATTTATTTAATTTTCTCTGGAACTTGTTTTATGAATTACTAACAGAGATTTTGAAGAATATGAGTGGTGAAGGTGTTTATAAGATTGGTACGTGCAACCGAATATTCGAGTAACGTGGGATTTAAGAAGTTTATCATTGACCGAGAATTGTGGCTTAACTAACAGAAATTTTGAACGTAGGCTTTATCATATATCTTAAGTTACTTAATAATATGTGTATGGTATCATGTTAGATGTATTTTTTTTATAATGTCATAGTATTTTATTTATTTTTTTCTAGTACGATGCTTAGACTTTTGGGTATTATAATTCTTCCCCTCTAAAAAAAAATTTCGGCCGCGAAATTATTATCGAAACTTAAACGGAAACGTACCAAATCGCCAAAAGAAATGTGGATAGTCGGCCCGCATCACTTCTTTATCTTCGTTTTCCCAATGTGCCTCTACGCAGCGGGGAATGATAAGATTTTTCTAAAGAACTTTAATAAGAGAGCATGATTTTCTTTCTCATGACCACGCTCTTGACCGATCTAAGATAGCCTCAGCTCCTCAGCAAAAAGACAAAGTCTTCGCGAAATTATCAAACGAGAAAAAGAACAACATGATACGAATATAGTTTGTAACCTCTCAAAAGAGATTACATTAACACATTATGAACATGAGACCAATTTTCGGAGTAACGCCAACTATAAGAAACTTCACCAATATGATCTCAAGATTTCGAACGGACCAATGAATCGCGGACTTAGATTTCCCTTTCAACCCAAAACGTCGAACACCCCTACAATGGAGATACTTTAAGAAACACACGATCCCCGGGTTTAAATTCCAAGGCTCTTCGATGACGATCGGCATAGGCTCTTAGTCGTGGACCAGCTCCTTAAAGCTTCTCTTTCGTATGGCAGACCTTTTCATATCGTTAACCGTCAACCAATTCCGGACCTTCAATAACAACTCTCTCCTACTTCGTTCCCAACAAATCTTGTGGCTCTTACACTTTCGGCCATACAGAATGCTCAAAAGTGAGCCCCTTAAATAACTTGCCTGCCACTATTATTTATAGCAAACTCAACCAAACACAAATACACCGTCCAATTTTCCCGTCCACTCCAAAGCGCATGATCTCAGCATATCCTCCAAAGTTTGAATAGTACGTTCAGTCTGTCCATCGGTCTGAGGATGAAAAGTACTAAATTTAAGTCTCGTTCCCCAAGCATTCTGTAAACCTTTCCAAAATCGTGAAGCGAACCGTGGATCTCTATCAGACACGATCGATGCAGGTGTGCCATGTAACCGAATAATCTCTTGCTGAAATATCTCTGCCAAGCTTTGCTACCGATACCCTTGCAGATAAGGCAAAAAGTGAGCACGACTGAGTAACCGATCACTTACAACACCAAATTGCATCATTCTTCTTAAAGGTGCGAGGCAACCCCGTTACAAAGTCCATAGAAATTTTCTCCCACTTCCAGGTCGGAATATATAAAGGTTGAAGAAGACCACTTGCAGGTTTTTTTGTTTTTTTATTTTATTTTGCGTTGATGTTCACAATTTTTAACTTGTGACCACGTTTAAGGCACTTTGCCACAAATCCGCCACATCATGTTCATACATTCACCAGAAATTCTGCTTCAAGTCTCTATACATCTTAGTAGAGTCCAGGAATGAAAAAGAAAAGGAGAACTGTGTGCCGCAGACAAGAATTAGCTTCTCAAGATCGGAATTGTCGTTGAACACATAATCATTACGTACCATATCACACCATGCTCATTCCACCCAAATTCTTCCTGCTTACCATCTTCATATTTATGCACCACCTTACCATTAATTCAACCATCATCCTTCTGTGCATCTTTAAAACCCGAAGTATATATGTTTAGTCCATCTAAGCTAGCTATATAACCTTCAGACCACGAACAACAAATTCGACTTCTGAGCTCTAGTCTTTGATAATCTCACAATCTCCGGGTTGAATTTTGAGACAAGCCAAAGTTCCAGAATTCTTCCCATACTAAGTGCGTCCTGCACCGAACATTAGCCTTCCCTAGGATGATACTGAATAATTGCAATCGTAACTCCTTAAGAAGTTCCAACCAACTCCTCTGCCCTCAATTTAACTCCTTTTGAGTAAAAATATATTTAGGCTTATTGTTGTTCGTTGAAGATGTCAAAGTTCCCTATACAAAATAAATGCCTCTAAATCTTAAGATCAAAAACGACTGCTGCCAAACTCCAAGTCATGTTCCGGATAATTTTCCTCATAAGGTTTCAGTTGCTCGATGCTTAAGCATAACCTTACCATTTTGCATAAGACACAACCAAGACCTTTCACACTTTGATGCATCACTATAATTTTATATCCACACAGTTCCAGATGAAGAGTAAAAATGAGAAGAAACTATTCTCTTTTTAAGCACCTCAAAACTTTCTCTCGCTCTAATTCCAATAAACTTCTCTCCTTTCCGCATAAGTTTTGTCAAAGGTAAAGCAAGAAGTGAAAACCCTTCCACAAATCTTCTATAAACCACCGCAAGGTCCCAAAAAGCTTCTAACTTTCAGTTAATGTTGTCGTACTCGCCATTTAGTGATAGCCTCACCTAGTCGGATCCATAAGAAATACCATCGGCTAGAAACAATAACCAAGAATCCACTTTCCTCCCAACCAAAAATCACATACTTCGAGAATTTTGCATAAAGCTTCTTCTTCTACGCAAATTTTTCCAACACAATACAAGTGAGATCCTCATGCTCCTCCCTCCTCTTTGAATACACCAATATGTCATCAATGAAAACTATGACAAATTTGTCCAAGTACTCATGAAAGACACGATTCATCAAGTACATAAAAACAGCTAGAGCATTAGTCAATCCAAACGGCTTCACAAGAAACTGCATATGACCGTTAACGCTGCGAAAGGCTTTTTAAGAAACATCTTGCTCCTTTACACGTAGCTGATGATAACCCGACCTTCAAATCAATCTTTGATGAAAAATTTTGCAACCCTGGAAGCGATCAAACAAATAATCGATTTCGCGGTAGTGGAATACCAGTTTTCTAACAGAATACGATTCAGCTCCCTATAATCTATACACAACCTCATGCTACCATCCTTCTTCTTTACAAATAAAACTGGCGCGCCCCATGGAGATACACTTGGTCTAATAAAACCACGTTCTAGAAGTTCTTGACGTTGATCTTTTAGTTCTTTCAATTCCACTGGTGCCATTCTAATACGAGCTTTAGAAATGGGTTGAGCACCAGGAATCAACTCAATAGTGAATTCAACTTCATGCTCAGGTAGTAGTCCTGGCAGCTCATCAGGAAAAACATCAAGAAAATTTCAAACTACTGGATGACTCTCGGAGGCGAGTCCATCCAACGAAGTGTCATTTAAATTGAATGCTAAGAGAACCTTCACAACCATGGGAAAATTAGTGTTCGAGCTTGAAGCAAGATGATTTAAAAGGCTACCAGGATGAGAACCAAGGTAAAAGAATTCAGGATTTGTTCAAATCGCCAAAGATGACACGTTTTCCGAATGACAATCATGGTAAGCTCGATGCTCAGACAAACAATCCAGACCAAGAACAATATCAAAATGCACTCATTTCTAAGAAGCAAATTAGCAGAACGGAATCATATCATCAAAACGTAATGGACATCCTCTTAAATATCGTGACCAATAACCACATTATTTTTCATAGGCGTAGAAATAGATAATGCATAATCTAATAATGTAGAGGGGACCTTAATATGTTTAGAAAACGCAAGAGAAGCCACAGAATGCGTCGCACCAGTATCGAATAAAACAAACACATCACGATCATACATATAAAGAGTTCCCGAAACGGTACCTGGGGCATTAGCTGCCTGATCAGTAGTCAATGCAAAGACTCTACCGCTCGTAGCATGTGGCTTGTTGTTCCTATTACCCCTGCTGCTTGTACTACCTTTCTTACAATCTTTAGCCAAATGCCCAACCTCTCCACATTCAAAACAAGCACCAGTAGCCCGGATGAAGTTTCCCACAAATGTTACATGGGGGAGATGAGGCATAATCCGAGTATCCACTCTGGCTTGATGACCCATAAGAACGACCATACTGTTGGCCCCGAACCTGCTGATCCTGGTCACGCCACGCCCTCTGAGTACCAGTACCCCGTCTGTCACTGCCATTACCCTGTCTGTCACTACGCCCTCTGTTACTTCCATACCTGTCTCTGTTGCCATATCTGCCACCGTTGCCATATCTGTCACTATCCCTTCGATCATAAGCTCTCTGATTAGACCCCTGTGATGGTGTCTCTGATGGTCGTATACGATGGCCGTCTCTGTCCCTCTTGTTGTTTCCTTCATTCTTTGACCTATCACGGAAAATTTCAATGTTTCTTGCAGCATTAGCAACCTGTGCTACATCAGTAAACTCAGTGTTCAAGATCCTGTCAAGTACAAAGTCATTCAGACCCCATTTAAAGTGTTTAGCCTGTTCTTCCTGGGTGCCCGCCTTAGCCCCCAAGAAACCTGCCAATCTAAGAAATCTCTTCATAAAATCAATACTAGTTTCCTCAGGTAGTTGACGAATCGATTTTTATACTCTCTTTCACGACTTTCTTTCTCAGATATGGAAAATACTGCAAAAAGAGATGACACGAAAAACAAGTTCCATGACAGCTACGCTACATAAGCGAATCACAACCTTTTGCTTTGTTTATACACCCCTCCACCAACGTGGGCATCCCCTTCTACTTTATATTCGCCACTCTGGCCTTGACTCATTCACCACATCCCAAAACCTCAAGATCTTCCGTTATGTGCTATCCAGTTTTCTGCTTCAAACTGCGTGAGCTGAGCTGTAAAGTTTGAGGTTTCAGTTTTTGGAACCTCCTCCAACCATACAAGATATCAGTGGGTTTGTGCATCCCCATCATTACCAAGAACTCTCCCCGTGTTTACACGTCTAGCATTTCTTCGATTACCGTTATTCCCATTATTCTCATTTTGGCGAATCTCGTCAGTTATACGAGCAGTAAGAGTCGGTAACAAGTCTGCAACTGCCTGTGCTACCGCAGCAGTAAAAGCAGGATCTGCTTCGTTGATTAACACCATTGTCGACGAGACCATCTAAACGAATAACAAATGAACCAAACAAAGACAAATTAGGTTAATAGTCAAAAATCGAATAGAGCGATTAAATCAGAAATGAAACCTATTCTCTACCCAATCACACAGGACCAAACCTAAGTTCTACAGGACAAACCTTGCAGCTCTTATAACCATAACTGTAACACCCCACGCACGAGAACGGGTCAAATTCACACTATATGCATCAAAACATACTCAAAGCGGAAGACTTATTAAAGAAAATGTGTTCAACAACATTTTCCACAAACAAACAAAGAATTAAAGGTAAAAAACATAATGACCATCAAAACGAAAAATAAATCCATTACAGAGTATTAAGCAGAAGACAAAATCCAAAATCCAAATTTTAGCAAATCCAAAAGAATGGGAAAACTATCATCCATTCAGTCCACAAGAGCTCCTAAGCACTCTTCACTCATAAACCAGCTTCCCTCTTATTACCTGCCGCTGAGAAAAGAAACGCGGCTGAGCTAAAAAGGCTCAGATAACATAAATAAACTAAAACGGATAGAATAAACATATAAAGTAAACGAAATGGAATCAGAGCTTTCATATATCATCAAGAACTTAACGAAAAAGTCTAAACAAAGCAAACATAAGAAATGCCCACCGAGCTCGAAACAAATGTCTAAAGCATGCCACATGCTTAGAAGCTACAATCAAATGCATACGAATCATGACAAATGTACGATGGGACTGCAGCTCCCATATGTACCCTACAAAGTGTGCAATGGGGTGTTGGCACCACACTAAGCCATGCAAAAACCTACACATATTAGCCTAGGATGCATCCATACGCCCCCTACAAATCAAATCAAATCATATATGGCCAAGTGCATAAAGAGCACACACAAAAATGGGGACGCCGTGGACTGATCACACCGCCACAGATAGTGTCACGCCATTGGTGCCACAATGACGCGGCCATGGTACCTCCATGGCTAGTTAATAGCTCGGGCATCGGAACAAATGAAAGGGCTCATATAACATATCGAAGCAAACATAATATATATCCAAAGAAGGTCATGATCAAACATACGAATAAACTCATATCATGGCAGTGTCAAATGAAGCATATATCAAACGAATTCAAAAGGCTCAACGAAGTTATCAAATAGGATAGCAAACGAATATCGAATCATAGGATGGGGAACATAAATAGGGATTTCAGCGAGGCAAATAGATACGGAGCAAAAGTCATGAGAATCCTTAAAAGAAATGATAGAATATCTGTACCTTAAAAGCAATTCAACGCGTACCCGAAAACACAACTTACTCCTTCGGTTTATCTACAAGAATTAGGAGACACTTATTATTTGACGACATAATTAATTACTATGCTTAGCACCTTAATTTATTTGTTACATGCTTATTATTATTATTATTTACTCAACTCATTAGTGCCACCTACATACTTGGTTTTAAGTGTTGCCATATGTGTACTATACATACTGTTAATAAATATAGCCTAATCATGATTCTGCTTAGTTTTACATACAAAAACGATCATAAATATATTTAACTTCGTTACAAACATGGTCTAATAACTAAAGCATTATTTTAAATTGTACTTATTAGTTAGGCCAAAATGACATCTATCAGTGTGTACAACAACAACGAAAAATTCAGCTCCATTTTAGATTCTAAGTTTTTATTGGCGCATTTTCAAAAATATACCCAGTAGCTCAAAGATACAATAAGTAGCTTGATATGTGAATTGTGGGATTACTTTTATAGATTTAAAACAGTTGACGTAAATATGATTTATAAAAGAATGACTTGGCTTGTTGATTAATCCTAAAAAAATCATTATAAAATCAAATAAAATCAATGAAAGAAACATGGTTAAGCTAAGCCTGCATCTTCTTTCTCACTTGCTATATAGTTTTCATATATCATCAGACTTCTTAACTTTATTTTATAAAACTAAAATTCATGTTATGATCTTGACGTTAATAATCATGTATGCATGTGTAGCTCATGGTATTCAGGTTCTCATAAAAATAACATGTTTGAAAGTCGCAAGTTATTAGTTTTTCGTTACTAGTCAATGTTTGATTATGGCTTTATAATGATAGATATCTGGATACCATATATTGACATATAAAAAAAAGTTTCTTAACGTAACAGACTATATCATATTAACATGATTAGTGTA